>APFE030815792.1:38606-62015 GCA_000404065.3 Pinus taeda
CTTCCATCTTATCATCCATGCCATCAATTTTAGCGTCCATGCCATTCATCTTAGCTTCCATGCCATCCATATTAGCTTCTATGCCTTTCTTTAAACAATCCATCTTAGCATCTACACCTCTCTTTAAACCATCCATCTTAGCTTCTACATATTTCCTTAAACCATCCATCTTAGATTCTGTTGCTTTTTGTGCAAGTGACACTTGTTGTCCTTGTTCTTGTAATTTTGATATATCATATAGCATTTCTTCCTCTTCTTCATGAGTCATGCTAGATTTTTCAGGTTCCTTACTAGGTGTTTGCATTTATTTCCTCGGGGAATCTGTTACCGATAATAATGCTCTACTAGCCCTTTGAATTCCTTCAAAATAAATTTTCAAACCAATCTTAAGCAAAAATTTAAAAGAATCTACACACCTTTTTTTCACTTTGTAGGAGCTCGATATTGCCTCTGATGTATCTCTGTACTTTCAGATCATCCAATTCTGAAATTGTGACCTGTGGTAACCCTTTGTGTCCTCTTTCCAATGCCACAAGTCTGATCCAAATTGGATTCTCCAAGGAAGAGTTATACGAAATCTCCCACAATGACCTGATTCTAGACTAGTTCAGTAGAGCGAACTTGTACGACGTGCCACAAGTCACTGTTTCGAGCTTTGGCTCTAAAAAATCTATAAAAGAAACTAAAGTCCGTTCTCTTTCTATACCTTCTTACGAAATTTCAATCCAATGCTCAGAGAAAAAGTTATGACGATTTTCTCCAGGTTACCTGTTTGGAATGTAATTCAGGAGTCTGCAAAAAAGACCAACTTCCTCAGATCATATTTTCGCAAAAATATCGCAACAAGCTCTGAAATTCGTACCCAAGATTTAGCGCGATGTCTTCTCAAATGGGTTTTTGTTTCGGCTTCTAAAACATCGCAGAAACAAAGTTATAGCGAAAATGCCATGATGACCTGTTTGGAGCAGCGAAACCCTAGAATCCAAAGATCTAATACCAAATGTTATGAAACCAGCTCAAGAAAAGATAGAAAAGATAGATCAACGCCTTAGAATTCAGCCTCTTTGAGGGGGCAACCTCCTTTACATTACATAAATGAACAATTCTTCGATGATCCAAATGACAAAACTCCTTTCTATATATAGGAGTCTAAGGAGTCACGATATAACCCAGCCAACGTAACAATAATAATATAAAGCCACAAAAATAACAATAGAGGGATTCTATGGGGCACAGTAATAATCATATGGGGACAATAGTGGCACAACGATATTATTAAGGGGTACAAATACAATAGTAATGGGGTAATCACTAGTATTATAGGGACCCAACACTCTCAGGGACAAGAAAAAAAAGCAGAGTTGCAAGAGAAGCTGGAAAAGTGGAACAAAGAAAAAGAAAGTTAGCAAGCTACTGAATAAGACAAATCCCATGAAATAGAAATGTTTTTGGCCCTCTACAAGCAAAATAGAAATGAATAGGAGGAACTCAGGCAAAATTCCAGATGTCTTTGGATCCAAGTAGGGGACAAGAACATTGCTTTTTTCCACAACAACCTCAAGATTCGACAAGTGGGCAACCAAATTGACAAAATCCAAGTGGAAGAACAGGGAATAAAGGGAAGAGAAGAAATAAAAGAGGCAATGTATAACTATTTTAAAAACCTCCTCACAGTTGGGAAGCAGCAAGTGGACAACGCTGATTTTCTCCAGCAAATTAGCAGCAAAGTCAATGAACAACAAAACAGTGAGCTTGAAAATGAGGTAACAACGGAGGAAGTAAGGGAGGCTATTTGGAGCATGCACCCGGAAAAAGCTCCAGGCCCCAATGTATTTACTATTACTTTCTACAAGATCCATTAGGAGACAATTAAAAAAGATCTGGTCCGTATGATTAAGAATGTCTTCAAAAAACACAAAGTGGGGGAAAACACCAAAACTTCTCACTTGGCCCTCATCCCCAAAGAGCCAAACCCTATCTCCTTTGATAGATTTAGGCCAATTTCTCTATGCAACTCCTCATATAAAATCATCACTAATATTTTGGCAAACTGATTAAAAAAAATCCTGCCTTGTATCATTTCGGAAAACCAAGGGGGCTTCGTCCCAAAAAGGCAAATAACTGACAATGTGATCCTCATACAAGAAGCCATTCATAGTAGCATCCAAAACAATGAAAGAGGTATGGTCATAAAGTTGGATATGGCTAATGCTTTTGATCGTGCTTTCCATCACTTTCTTGTTGCATCTCTCCAAAAGTTTGGCACCTCACCCAAATTTATTAAGATCATTGACGCATGCATCTCCAATCCATGGATTGCAACTTTGATTAATGGAAGGCCCAACAGATACTTTTGTAGCACTAGAGGGTTGAGACAGGGATGCCCGCTCTCCCATTTTCTTTACATCATTATGGCTGAAATTCTTAGCATACAGCTGGAGAACCAAAGAATCATAAGGGAAATTACTGGTATCAGAATTGCTCGAGGGGTAAAAGAAATTAACCACTCTCTCTTTGCCGATGATACTCTCTTGATTGGGGACGCCTCTAGCATTATATCTAGAAGGTTCAAAAAGGTGTTAGATGAATTCTTAGCTGTCTCTAGAGGTCTTTTGAACAATAAAAAATGTAGAATATATACTTGCAATGTGCCAAACAATATCATGCAAAGGATCTATCAAATCCTAGAAATCCCAGTTCAACAAAAATGGAGTCATTTCATATATTTGGGGTTACCATTGGCCAAATAAGGGATCAAGACAGAGACTTGGAATAAACAAATCGAGAAAGTGAGAGGGAAAATCCAAAGTTGGTGGATGATGTGATTAAACTTGGCTGGCATAACCATATTAATCAAAGCTCTCCTTTCGGCTTTTCCAATTTATCAGTTTGCTTTAACTTTGGCTCCAACTAGCATTCAAAAGAAATTGGAGCTTATAATCAGAGGCTTCCTTTGGCGGGGTGGGAGGCAGGACTCCAAAAAGTTCAGTTTGGTTCGGTGGGATCAAGTGACTCTTCCCTTTGAATATGGAGGTATCTCCATCTGCCTACCTAATATAACAAACAAGGCTCTTAGTATTAAGCTAGTCTGGCGCATGCTAAATGGGTAGGATCAGTGGTGGGGAGAAGACTTGGCCAGGAAATATCTTGACAGGCAAAGGTCCTCGTTGATTAATGAGCTGATTCCAAAACATCCTTGTACCCAAATATGGAGGCTTATTAAAAAACCATTCCTCACATTAAAGATCAATTCTCAAGAAATCTTGGAAACAGAGAAAACACTTCCATTTGGAATGAAAAAATTATGGGGACAACTCCTTTAAAAGGAAACCAAATTTGAGATACCTCCATGACTAGTTGGAGGAGAAGGGTATATCTTCCTTATTCTCCATCTCGGAGTGGGATAAAAACAGATGGACTACTTGGAAAAGCCCCCTCTTCCAAATTGCCTTTCTGATCAGTGGGAGGAGTTGAAGGCTCTGCTTTATGGCTCAGCTCTGATAAATAAAAAGAGTATGGATAGTTATATATGGGATCCTAGTGGCAGAATTTACACTATCAAATCTGGATATAACTTCCTTCGAAACCACAACAACTATGATAAATGGAGCCTTTGGCCAACTGTGTGGAAGAATGCTTGCCTTCCTAAAATCAAGTTTTTCGCCTGGACCCTGTTGAAAGGGAGGATTCTTACAACTGAGAATTTGAGGAAAAAGGGCATTCATGTGCCTTTTATGTGTGTTCTTTGCCAAAAAGAAGAAGAGAGCACCCAACAACTCTTTTTGAACTGTGCCATAGCTAGACAGTGTTTGAAGCAAGTTATCAGCCCCCTCGATTTGAATATTGATTCAATTGAGCAGCTGTCTCCTTTACACAAGAACTGGCATAGCTACCCTTATGCCAAGAGAAATAAGGCTGCCATCATCAGTTTCTGGAAGTGTCTACCCTCCACCCTTCGCCAGCACATCTGGTTGGCAAGAAACAAGTACATCTTCATGGGCAAAAAACCTAGCTTAGGTTCTATTCTATCCAAAACTTGGGCCCAAATTGCGGAAATGGTCAGTTCTAAAGTAGTGCCACCCACAGATCAAACTAGCTGGACACAAGTAGAAAAGGATTGGTACAAAAAATTTCCCATGGATGTCCCAGTTAGGAATCATATACCAAAAACTGTTGGAAAAAACTAGAAAAATTGGAAGCTTCGAGGTAATGAAAGGGAAATAGAGGGGTGGATCAAAAACCAGAGAAGCTACATCCTCTTCTTTGATGGAGCCTTAAAGAACAACCCCGTAAGAGCTGGGGCAGGTGGTCTTATCGTGGATCAGCAAAGTGAAACAATTTCCACATTTGAATGGGGGATGGGGACTCTATCAAACAACAAGGCTGAGGCATATGGTCTGCTTATGGGCACCAACATCCTCACAAAGCTTCAGGTGAAAGATCTGATAATTATTGGAGATTCTGCTATTATAATAGCTGCAATGGAAGCTGGAAGAGATTTCAAAAATCAAGCCTTGAATAAAATTAAGCAAACAATCAACGATAATGTTAACCTGCTTGGGAAAGTTGTCTACAAACATGTGTTAAGAGCTCATAATCAAGCTGCAGATGCCTTCACCAACAAGGCGGTGGATAGAGGGGTAGGGACAACTAAAGAAAATCACGATGTCTATGACAAACCAATACCATAATCAACATTCAACGGTGATCTCGGCCATCATACAAGACCTGGGAAATAACAACATCTATTTTAAAAAAGGGGATATCAGTACAACGCAGATTTAGAAGGTGATCCTCCCTCATATGTCTGACATGAAAAACAAAGGAAATCTGCATAGAGTTGAGCGAAAAATCTCCTCTGTTCAGAACTGCAGGTTGTGTATCCTACTGTCGAATAATTCTCGGCCTCAAGACATGATAGCTGTTGGTAAATGTCCCTTCAAGTGCAGGGGTTCTCATCTTGCCATGAATTGTCATGATATCACTGCTAGGATGGTTCACGAGGTGCTCCACATCAAGGATTATAAGAACCAACTCAGGATAAGGCATCCTCACAAGAAGATTCATCTTAGCAACGATAGTAGAAGATCTCCAGGTCCAATGTTTGCCTAAGGAGGTTTTTGGGGCATAACAACTGCTCCATCTCTTCACTGTGCATGGGTAGAGGTAATCTGGTTTTGTTTTCCTTATGGTTTTGCAATTTTTCAGCTAACCTCCTCTCTACTTTTATGGCTCTGACTAAAATTGTGTATAGGATGTCTCAATCCTCTTCAGTTGTGCCTCATTTCTTATATTTTCTCAGTTCCTCTACTCGCTTCTAGAACTTTTCTCAGCCTCCCAGTCACTCCTCTTCCTCTACTCTCATCGGATTTGTGGACTTGAGAAGATACAGTGATCACTCCCTTTGGCTGGCTCTTCTCCGCTCTCTCATCCTTTCACCCATAAGCTCTTACACTCACAGGCAACAACCTCAGCACATCTCTAGTGATGGCCTGAACTCCAAGCATCTACCGGGCAGTCATAGACTCTTGAAGCAGGGAGAAAATTTGGTCACGATACTGAGATTTGTTGTCTTCCACCCAATCACGTTCAAAAGTTTTCAGCATTGGAACAACAATAAGGATAAGGAGAGCATCTCCTCTGTCACCAATATGTTTGGCAATCCCCTGGAACAGATTGAGAATAATAATAGTTGCGTGCTCTGTCAGGCAAACTACTTCATGATTGAGCGTTTCATCAAAACTCTTAACGAGCTTAGGGCTGAAATGGAAATTGAAAACAAATCCAAGAAGAAAAAGTTCGAGAAGAAGAAAGCTGAGATCGAAGGGCTCAAGGAGAAATGTCAGCATCTTGAAGAAGCTGTGAGCTTCATAAAGACACTAAATCAAAGTGAGCAAGGAGAAGCCTCGACCAAGCTCAACAACAAGAAGGATAAGCCCCTTGTGGCTTTGGTCAATCAGTTTTGGCGACCTCTCTATCAATTTTTCTATGCTCTGTAAATTTTGTTTACTGTTAGGACAGTTCATCTACCAATTTAGTTACTTTGTATTTCAATTTCTAAGAAGCAAGACCAGTGATTTGGAGGATGGGACTGCGCTCCCCTTTTGCACCTCCCTCACCGATCTTCCCCTCCATATATGTACTGGGACCTTGTCCCTCTGCTGTTGTTTTATAATATAATAGTACTTGACCTTGTTAAAAAAAAAAAATTCCTTGTTACTAGAATCTAGACTTTCACCAGGCGAAGAGGAAGAAAGGGGTGAATAAATAGGTGAAGAAGGAAAAAGGTAAACTTTAGGATCAACATGAAGTTGATGTTATGTGGGTGGAGGAGAACTCAGTTGGAAAGTAATTTGAACACTCGAAACCACCGAGGTCGAAAATAACCAAACTGGCAGACCAATTGTCGATCCAGGAAGGGATAACGTTGCCATATAAGGAGCATCATTATTTTCGAAAGAAGGAAAAGGATTAGGATCCCCATCAGAGGGCTTCACTTGACTGATAGACTTAGGAAATTTTGTCATTGGTATCAACCTAAGATCTACTAAGGAGTATTTCCACAAGAAGGATGTTGTTCCACGATCAATTAATTTTAGAATTTGAAACAAAAACTTTGCCTTTTCATGTTTTAAGAGTCTAGAAAAGGACGAAAAGGTGACTCTAGTCACTTTCGTTGGTTTAGCGAGGTTGAAAGGACAAGTTCTTAGTGATATTTTCAAGTTTAAGGAGTAAGAAAAGATCGAAATGAATACTCAAGATACTCTAGGCAAAAGGGATTACCAAGTAACGGTGAACTGCAATATACACCTTAGAAAATAAATTGACTAAGGACTTGATGTATGCACATGCAATCTCCCCGAATGTTGTTTTTGATGTATCACGTTTACATGGCGGCAGACTCGGCTTCCTATGGATAAAGGTTTGCAACCTATGAGGGTCTCCCTTTATATACTCTACGGTACAGGCAACACAAGCCTATGCTAGTGCTGTCTAATGCAAGAGTATTGCAAACGATAACTCCTGAGTTTTATAGACGTCGGAACACATCTCTAGCCTAGACCACCAAGTATGAGCATTAATGTTTCAAATCCTCCTTAGATTAATCGATAGATTTTAAAGTTGATCTTGAAATTATGTTTTGGTTTCAAGGCCTTAACGATGTCACTTGTTCCTAAAATGCAGCTAAATGATGAAAAGGAATTTTTCCACTTCAATGAATGCAAGACTAACCAAGGGAATAAATTTCAGCCAATAATGCATCAAACAAAATGCATCATGAAAAATTCCTTCCACTAACTTTCACTTTCATATTCCAAATGTAATGCCAAAAGTAAAAATGGTTTTCCTTTCACTTCGATATAATCAGTGCAAGGTAATGCAAGAGAGCAAAAGAAAATGAAAACAACTCAATAAACATGAAAATATCTCACTTTATGATTCTAAATGCAAACAGTGTTTCGAAAATAATCAAATGACAACCACTTCCACTTGTTGTTTTCGAAATATAAACATGAAGACAAGCACTTTCTTTTAGTTAAACCAAAACAAACAATTTTTAATCTATTGCTTGATAATGGAAATAAAGTAAATTTTCAAAGCAGAAACATGATCTGACACTACTGAAAACAACTTTACACCAAAGAACCAAAAGTAACTTTCCAAAGATGTCCAGATGAAAAAGGCTCTTTGAATGAGGGTAATTGATCTCTGAAGAGCAAACCAATGAGTGAATGAAGGATGACCTAGAAATCCTAGAAAGTAAATCAAGCTCCAAACACACTTAAACCAAATCAAGAGACAATGCAGTCAAACAAACATGTCAACCTAGAAATAAACACTAGAATCACACTAGAAAACCACTGCTAGAAGGAAAAATACTGAAATCAAGAAGAAAAACCCTAAGTTTCTTTAACCTGTGGGATCATCGCACCTATCATAGGCTAAACAACGATAATCGTGACTGTAATTAAAACTTCCATGATGTCATCGGGACTGTGAGGGAGAAAACTACGATGGTCTAGAAATATGAGAAAAAACCAAAAAATCTTCAAGACCATAAAAAACTAAGAACCTTCAAGCAATCACCAGTAAGTGAAAAAAGTTGCAGAAAAACAAATAAGCCTGAAAACGAACGGTTGGTGAAACTCAACACAAAAGTAGGATGAAGGATTAAAGGGAAAGGATCATAGCTTCTCCAACAGAGTCACCATTTTTTTTTTTTTTTTTATTTATTATTTATTTTATTTATTTATTTATTATATTTATTTTTTTATTTTATTTATTTATTTTATTTATTTATTTTTTATTTTTTATTTTTTATTTTTATTTTTTTTTATTTATTTTTTATTTATTTTTTATTTATTTTTTTTATTTTTTATTTTTTTTTTTATTTTATTTATTATTTTATTTTATTTATTTTTATTTCATTTTTTTTTTTTTTTGTCTAGGTAAATCTCTCTACGGACAAAGACGATCCCTATAGCCTAATGAGTGGGACTAGAAAACTACGTGACAATCTACTGGACACTTTCCTAAGTTACAATTGAAATGAGAGACGAAGAAGATGGCCTACCTCGTTCTGATGCTATCACGTTGTCCTTTGTTGAATACCTTGAATCGACTTGTGTCATGGGCTCGTTCCTACTGCTCACAACATCTATACACCTGCACAAGAGATCAAGATATAACAAGGCATGCAAATACAAATAGCATATTCAAAAGTAACCTACTTAACAAATCAAGGAGCATTAAGCTCAATGATACATGAACATACACATTTAGGGAAAATGAATCAACAGTTGTATATTAATATAATAAAGGAGGAAGCATACAACCAAACCTTCATGTTGATAGGATCTCCTTGAATAAATGTCCAAGTCTAAGATAAGCTCTCCAAGCACTCCTTCTCCAAGCCAAATGAGTAGCATATAGGCACAATCTTAGCATAAGGGTGCAAATAGACACAGACCAACCATTTGGGAATGGGAGAGGATGAATATATAGGTAGGAAATGGGAGTTAGGATCTCTCCAAAGATAGGAGTAGGCCCTTATCTCAAGGAGGTATCCCATAGGGATAAAAACAAGAGGCCAAGTTTGGAGAACTTGACTTCATCTACACTAAACAACCTCCAACTCGCTGCCCTGGAAGCTTCCAGATCATGGAGTTTCTCATCCTCTTTGGTAAAATTTCCTTTTTGGGATCATCGTGGGTATACAATTGAACAGAGCGATGCCATCATAGTTCAAGTATAATACAACTGGCGACCACCATGGTTTTTAGTATCATAAGAGCAATGATTCCCAAATTAGGGTTTTAGAGTTATTTCCTTCAGGGGAAGCTCAAGCCATTTTCCAATCAATTTATTAGGGAGGATATGACTTGTATTTATGAATGATTATATTGGATGATGGCTATGTTTCGGGTACTTCAGGGTATGTCACAGGGAAGTGCAGGAGGTGCGAAAAAATACCGTGTAACACATCAACAACCAATTTTCCCTCAACAAGATACTCTGACCATCTGGCTAATGAAGTTGACTCTCTCAGCTCCCCTCGATCATACCTTATACCTATCTGGTTCTACGACTCCCGATCTATAGCTGCTTTCTCTATCAATGCTCCAAGTCCATATGGCCACTGAATATTGGTTATCCAATCTGCTCACTAGTTGACATTTCGTCCATCAATGCATCAACATATCAAGACTCATGTTGAGTTGTTCACAACTCCACTTGTAAACAACTCTCAATCTGCCCACTGCTGCTCCTTAACTACTCAAGAACTTCAACCCATTATGGTCTTCCTACGTTGCATCGATGAATACCAACATACGACACAGAGGGTTGCCACCTATCATTGCAATATGTCCATCTCCCACAATGAACATAGACTAGGAGGACTTCCCATCATATATTATAGAAGTCCTTCTCCACACACAAGTCTCGAGCTCCACAAACTGCTCCTTTGGTTGATCAAACCCTTGAGCTCAACAATTGTCTCTCTTGCAACTACCCTTGTCCATCAAGGTGTTGCTCATCGGGCTTCAACTTGGACACTGTCACATTGTTCTCCAATAGACCATAAGTTCCCAATCACGTCCACACTTGGTCCACTCTCACGTTGCCCTCCAACAATCCACAAGTGACCAAGTCCACGTTGTAGCATCTGCACCTAGTTAGAGCATCTCCACACCTAGGAGACCCTTACACACAACTGCCAACAAAATTCTCCACATCCGCCCTTTGCCTTGAAATATAGGACCTCTTGCACAAATCCAGGCTCTAAACTTCACTGTGAAACTGCCCACTGGTTAGGGCTTCCAAGATGCCACGTCAACCCTACCTCCTTGGCTTCCACAGGCTTCATCAACTCTATCCACACCTACATTACTCCATAGTGGTATATGCTCCTAGTTGGAGTTCCTTCCAACCCAAGGCAACTCCAACAAATGGTTCCCAATAATCCATGATGTGGATGGATCTAAACACTAGTCAAGCTTGATCCAGTGCTCCTCCAAACATTGATGTTCCGACTTGCAATAATGCTACAATTCTAGGACTAGTTAGGAAAATAACCACAGTCCCTAACCACCCAACAAATTTGCCCATAATTACTACTTGATGTGGCTATCCTCCATGTGTACGTTGCCCTTCATACTACTCTTTTAGGGTAGATTCATGCCCAAAACAAGGGACAATCTCCTTAATAGTAATGCGGTTCTTTCTAGCACCCACACTAGGGTTGCGACAACCTCTTGGAAGGACTATACACCTTTCATATCAACTCCAAACCCCTTCATTGTTCCTTCTAGGGTTGTTCCATTCAAGAGTGGGGTTGTGGCCCACTTCAACAACACTTAGGATGCCTTGAGTTCAGCCCTTAAGGGCTTGGTTTACCACATCAAGGGTCTCGGTCTCCAACAACAACTTGGACCCTATTAAAACCCTTAAACATACCTCTTCTGAGCCTCACTATTCCTTGCCTCCGTGCCGCGTCCTTCTCTCCCTCAATGCAACTACCCTTTAGAGAATACATTGCTCTTTTTGGATGATCAAATGACTTTCCTTCACCCTTTATTTATACACAACAATGGGCTCCATGAATTAGTGAAGAGACACATCTATTGGACACATTTTACCTCAAGCCTACATGACTTGAAAACCAAAAATTACTTGTCAACTTCAAAAATTCATTTCTCCACTTCTACAACTCGAAATTCAAAGATTCTCAAAGCATTGGATTCTCCTTTCCGCCCTCTATCGTCTCATGCCATCACATGTAGAAATGTGCTTCCAGAATTGCCCCAAACATGATTGGGTGCAAAACCCCAAGCTTGGGTTCTAAGACCACAAGCCTACTTGTGGCTCTTTTACCTACAACCCTCAAACACTAGGGCTTGGAGTACCTCCCAAGCTACACAAAAATCAACACGACATTGGGCTCATCATCGAATCTCCACATCTTCCCTTTGCAAGGAACCCATTGACACTTGTTGACATGTTTCATATCATGAATTTATGTATGTTAAGACTTGGATAAATTGAACCATTTCTTCATGCATATACTTGCCTAGACAGGCAAGGAGCCTAGCCTTGGTTAGGGTTTAACCACATGGGATGAATGAGATGTCATTGTTTCTTTCCATGTGTAAAAAGTATCACATATAACAATTGGAAACTCCACCCATATTATGTCCCATTGTGATTGTGATAAAAGTAAGTTTAAAGGATAATATTTGATTGGGATGTTTTCGCTAAAATATTTAGAATGTCACTAAAGGAATTGTAGTTAAGGGTTCCCAAGATTAGATAAGTTATTTGAAATGCCACTACTTCACATTCCAACACTAAATATCAAATCTTGTGTGAAACAAGTGCCACTTGTTCCATGACATAACTTGTCCTTCCATGTCTAATGCATTTTAAATTTTCATGTTGATTCTTTAATGTATTTATTAAGTAGAAAACTGTCTATATACTTGAGGATGATTAGTCATATTTTTTTTCTTTCGAGTTTTATGAGTTTAAGGATTTGAAAATATATTTAAGAATGTGCACATAAGATTAGTGTTATGTTGAAATTAATTATTGAAAATATTTCCTTTCAATGTAGATTTATTAAAAATAAAATATATGTGAAAGGCAATATCGATAATGAAGCTTTCTTATAAATAGTGAGAATGATATTTCATATCAAGAATGGTTTTTCACATATCTATGATCATTTCACTAATTAAGAATAAATTTACGAAAAAAAGTATTTAAAAATTCATGGACATTTAGGTATTTAATTAACTATATAGTTTTCCATCAATCATCTTATTATGGGCATAACCAAATGTTGCAGTGACAAATTTCCGTCAACACCTAAGAAAACACTGTAATAGAAGGTTTCTATTCATAATCCAACATTTTTTTGTGCTTTTCTTGTAATAAGATCATTAGCCTAATATTTGAAGTAATGTTGACTAGACTAGTGGAATATCGCAAGAGGACCCATTATGTGGCCTGAGGAATGATTCACTAGGCTCTAGGACCTCGACAAAGATCGATCTCATGCCTTGGCGGAAATACAAGACTGGTGGCATCATGTGGTGGAGAAAAGATAGCTAGCCGGGTTTGACACACTTGGGGCAAGGCCTATCAACATTTTGTGCTCATGCATAAGGTGTGAGCAGTAGGCTTGCCTTGTGGTGCTTCCATTGGTTTGGAAGACCTTATGTGCATGCATTCAATAGTGGTCTCTGTTCATGACGATTGGGCTAGAGAGTTGTGCATTGATTTACATTATAAAATAATTATATTAAATAAAAAAATGCTTTCTCTCTACAAATTTAAAATGTGTTCGAGTGATGTTTTTGGCAATTTGAAAGTCGTCAAAATCCAACACCCTTTGTGAAGCATAAATCCATGATTAACTTGATCCATTATTAAATATACACTATCTAAATCCTTATCATGGATGAAAATGAAAGCAATCATCCTCATTAAATTTGTTGTCACTGCACATCTATGACACTTGGTTGATTCTTAACTTACCATTTTGCAATAAGATTAACATTATCAGTGAGAGATATTTTTCATTCATTGAATCCACTTTATCTCAATGCAATACATTCCATGCCAATTTATACCGGTCATACATTTTATATATCTCATTTTTTTCAAATAATCTTTATATAATATTTATTCTATTAGAAATACGAGTTTTTATGTTTAGCGATTAGTTTTTTTAAACAATGTTTCCAAATTTTCTATTCCTTCGTTGTGAATTCTACGATAGGTGCACTTATCATGAGGTTGCAGGATATTATATAAATAATGAAATCTAAATGTTTATCCCACAATCCATTTACCAACAGGTTGAGTATGATCACTAGTTGAACCTAAAGTTCAATGATATTTTTATGAAAGTTTTATCATGTATATAAAACAACCTCCTTATGATCCTCTTAGTCTACTATAATGAACTCTAATGAATTCTTCTTCACAATATTAGGAAGTACATAATTCATTGTAATAAGTTCAAAAGTAACCATGAAACTTTCATTTGAACAAGGGGCTTACACATAAGATTCACTAAGTATCATGTTCTGAGACCTTATGTGATTGAAATCTTCATAGGAAAGAAGATGAATATTGTGAAAGTGTACTAATTGTGGTTGCAATTATGGTAATGCATTTTGTGTTCCATATTGTGTAGAGGAAACTATCATGGGGTAATGACGACAACAACATCACCTTTTGTTGCATGAATTTAGAAAGTGGCGTGCACGCCATCATTCATAGTAATAAAATGGAGAGACTAAATTCTCTCTTTCAAGTGCTTATGCTTCATATTTTAATAGATCTCATACTAAAAAATAAACCAACAATGCTTACAACAAAAATGAAGATAAAATAATGTAGTGTGTGTGTGTGGATTATTTTCTCTTTGTTTTTGTTGTAAACATTGTTGATGTATTCTTTAATACACACACATGCACACAATGATTTCAATTGATATTAATAAAACTAGTTTTGCGTATTAAACCACCTCTTGTGGATACAAATTCAAACCTTTAAGATTATGGTGACATTCGTGCATGACATCCACATAAAATTAAAATGCTAATGCCCAATAGAATGTTTCAACAATGAAAACCTCAACTAAACAATCAAACACTTCCATAGTATATCAAAATTTCAATGGCTCATCTTTAGACATGTAAGGCAAGTCGACATAATAAATATGGACATGTACACTTACCTTCGTAGACAAATAATTTGGATTTGTGATATACTCCAAAATATCATCCATTTGAATGAATGAATTTATACCAATCTTTGCAAAATGGCCATCTCTCAATAAGGGAGTCACATCTAAACATGATCCATTATAAAACCTTCACCTAGTGACTATGTTGACCCTATTTAGTACAGGTCACACCATAGTGAGCTCAAGAGACTTATGCGTCCCTCTCGAAAAATAAAGTATATATTCAAGTGATAACACTTTCATATTTGAAAAATATCTGCAAATGCCTCTTTCCCATTTTTCATGGTGAAGCACAATGGAAAAATTTGGGTGATCTCGCTTGATTGTCGAATTCTTTTTGTGAGTTGTATTTGATCCTCAAAACCATCCCATACATACATCTACCATACCCATGCCAAAAAAAATCAACGTTGGCCCCATTCACAGGTTAGACTACAGTGAGCTCAAGAGACTTCTACGTCCCTCTCGAAATTGATTCATTGAAACTTGCAGATAATAGAAAGAATGTAAAAAAATAAAGTATACAATCAACTGATGAATTATATCATGTATTGACCATGAAATTGAGCTTGAGATTGGTTCAAATAATGAGATTCTTTTAGTTTCAAGAATAATATAATATTCTCTACTGAACGAGGCAAACCACATGAAGGTGGAAGATATATGGCCTTACTCTAAATATTCCCAATACCCAATTTATCTAATTTGAAATATTTGAGTGCACATAGTAAGAATCAAACACATATAGAATTACTAAAAAATCAAAAAATTAAGTTAAATGAAAAATAAAAAATTAACTAAAAACATATATACACATACTTCATACATTTCAACATTTCGATATATCATTGCTTTTCTTCTTAATCCAACTCAACATCTGTATCATCCAGTTGCAAATGACTCTAAAATGCTCAACCATTTCAACATCATCATTAATTTCATCTATATCATCATCATAATGAACAACATATCCTACATTTGGTTCAACTTCTTCAAGTTCTTTATCTGACAACATATATCATCTTCATCGAGAACAATGTCTAGAACATCTCCCTGAAATTGTTCGACATATTCATGATTTGATACATCATCAACTAATTGTTCCTCTACATCATCATACTCTTCAATAGTTTCATCTTCTTTGATGCAAAAGCATCTAGGCCTAGCCAACAAGGTGATGGAGTGGTCACATGTTGTGGCTAATGAAAGGTTGGAGGAAGAATTGGTTATTTAAATGTATTAATTTCAATTATGTAAGTGGCTAATTTGTTGCCTAATTCTGAACATAATTGGGAATAAATGGCAAATGATCCTCCTTGCGTGGAGATAAAGCCAAGTAGTCTAGTTTGTTTAGATTAGGATAGGGTTTGAAATCTAAATGTATAATTTATTCCTTCAATTTTGGAGGAGATAGTTAGCTTAGCATATATGTGTGTTCTTTCTTTTCTGAAAGAGGAGGTGAGACGGAGTGAGGATTCAAGAGCATTTGTAAGCCTACGGGCAGCGTAGGAAGAGAAGGCCACTAACTAGAATAATTAGGCCAGAGAGGGTAGAGAACCCCAAATATAGTTTTGTATCTATGTCTGTACACAATGGATTGATTTTGAGTGTGGAACCGGGTAATTGATTGCATTTTCTTTTGAGACAGAGGTCTTTGATGTTATAATCTGGGAAAGGCCAAGACTCTGTAGTGGATTTATTGTGAATAACGAGTGTTGTGAGCATAATTTTATAACCAGCCCGTGGAGGTCTTAAATGCTTGTTTTTTATTATTATCTATAATTGGATAATATTGATGCCGACCTGTGTTTTTTCATACTTTAAAATAGAAATATTGGGCTAAAGGATCCTTTGGTGAGTGCATTCCGTTGTTCTAGTTTTGCAGGTAGAAAACCCAAATACACTAAGTATCGGGCGTAGAGCACAGTTGGATTGAGAATCCAGATCTCAAATCCTTTAGATAGAGGTTTTGAGTGCTATCGGGTCCGTAGAACCCCAAGTCACATCAATCCTGTGTATTTTACCTGTTATATCACTGAGAGGATTTACATAGAGAAATCATGCTAAAACACTTAGTGGATTCAACAAGGTGGACTTGAAATTTTATACTCAGAATTTTTGGGCCTTATCAGGTTTGGCATATCTATCACATCACACAGTTGTATCGGTGCATGACCAAAGCTTGTCCCCAACCCCTTTGCGATTGCGATTGCTGACATAAATGGCATCGGCACATCAGAGTGGGAGTATATATTGTAGCAGGCATATTACCATCACCGATAGCGATCAACGATATCTCATCGAACCTCCGCCGGAGATAGCACTGATAGCGTGGACCACTAGAACCCCGATCGCCGATTTAGCGATTGAATCTATAGAAATTTCACCTGTAGAACAAACCGATATATGCAGTGTCCTAAAGCATAATACTTGTTCTACTTCTACAAAACATTAAGCAGAAGCATAATCAAAATCATGAGCAACATCAAGTAGAAACATGCATAACTGATCAAGAGAATTAATCACACATAAACAAAGATATATCAAAGGGAAAGCAACTAGCATAAAACACCCAACCATGTACTTATCAATTCAAGTGGAAATCCTTCTTCATTAATACAAAAAGAATTTAGCTCTCAAGCTATTCAGTTTCTCAATGAACTATGAAAGATATTGAAGATATGTTCTCATGAACACCCAAGCCCTATTTATATAGGCTTGTCCATATGGTCTTTACATAGGTTTGCTTAGGAAATAATACAAAAGCATATGCGTATTAATTCCAACATTACCAAAAAAACCAATGGTCCAACTACATATCCTGAGAACACAGTTCCTCAACCTGCAAAAACTACTTACTAGAAATAGTTAAGCATTCTGATAGTACACTATTCAACATCTGCTTCTCAACTGGGTCTATGACAGGAATTGACATGCAACAATTTTATCCATAGTGAATCCTCAGTTATCTAAAATATTAGTTGTCACGTTGCATGCAAGCATTAACAATCTATATTTTATTATTTTTAACAACTTGTTAAAATAATATAACTGGACTTGAACTAGTATAGAACTAAGTCAATTGTTCTCTCATTATAGAACTCATGCTTATTCCCTCAATCAGTGGAGGAAACTCATGTGCATGCTCACAAAGACTTCAAATTCGAATTTACTTAATTAATTAACTCAATTGAATTAATTAATTAATATTTCAAACTACTGTTAAGACCAAAATTAATTTTACTTCCTATAGATAGACTAGGGACTGCTCTAAATAGGAAGGGACCCAAAATGCTATTTTTAGAACTTTCTATTTTTAGCAGTTTCACCTCTCACCCAATGTGGCCAATGACCTCACTAGCCAAATTGCTATTTTTAGACATGTTATTTTTAGGAGGTCTATTTTTAGCACATTCTAAATTTAGCATTTCTTGTTGCACACTTTTCAACACTCCCTCTCAACTAGAAAGGGATTATCGCCAACCTTGATCCTGTCTCTATGGAACTCAAACTTGTGCTTTGACAATGCCTTTGTCAAAATATCTGCATCTTTTTCCTCAGTCAAAATATACTGCAACATCATGATCCTCTTGACCACACAATCCCATAGATGATGATAGCACATATCTATATGCTTGGACCTGTCATGAAACAATGGAATCTCAGAGAGTTTAATTCAATTATGATTATCACAATATATCACCGTTAGATCCATCATCTGACCAAACAATTCCACGAGGATCTTTCGCATCCAGATGGCCTCACATGCAGCTTGACTTGCTGCCATGTACTTTGCCTCCACTGAGCTAAGTGCAACTGATCTCTGTTTCCAGCTATACCAAGAAACTGCAGCTGACCCAAGGTTGAAGATCCCTCCAAAAGTTCTCTTCCTGTCTGATGGACTACCTTCCCAATCTATATATGTGAAGCCTTGGAGCTTCACTCCCTCTGTCCGCTTATACCATAATCCATACTGTGTAGTGCCTCTGAGATATCTCAACACATGCTTTGCTACCTTCCAAAATAACTTGGTTGGCTAAACCATAGCTTGACTTCGCTGGTTCACTGCAAAGCACAAATCTGGTCGTGTGTTCACTAGATACATGAATGAACCCACAAGCTAACTATAAACTGTAGCAGCTACTACCTCACCTGAAGTAGCATCCTCCTTCCTCCAGTTACCTGCTAGAGGAGTCTCCATGGGCTTGCACATATCCATGTGGAAGTGCCTCGGTATCTCATTGGCATACTTGCCTTGAGAAATAAATACTTCCCAATCTCTTTGCCACACCTCCATGCCTAGAAAGTAGTGCATGAGGCCCATGTCCTTCATCTCAAATTCTCTAGCAATATACTTCTTGCGAGACTTGATCAACTCATCATAACCTATCAAAATTAGATCATCGACATAAAGTTCAATAATCAATAGCTTACCATCTACAATGATGTGGTAGTGGTTCGTATCCGCTTCACTCTTGGTGAAGCCCAACTCAGTGAAATAGCTGTCAATCCTGGTATACCAAGTACGGGGTGCTTGCTTCAGCCCATACAATGCTCGCTTGAGTTGACACACATGTGACTCACTATTGAAGGTCTCAAATCCTTCAGGCTGCTCAGTGTATACCTCTTCCTCAATCTCCCCATTGAGGAAAGCTGTGTTCACATCCGTCTGATGGATCTTCCAACCCATCTATGCTAATAGTGCTAGAATCGATCTGATCGATGAGTACCTTGCAACAGGAGCAAAGGTCTCACCATATTCAATCCCCTCAACCTATGAGAAACCACAGGCAACAAATCTTGCATTATATTTCTCAATACTGCCATCAACTGCCTGCTTTACATTGTAAAGCCATCGGGAAGTAACCACTGACTTGTCCCCCAGTATAGGAAAAACATCCCATACACTGTTCCTCATGATAGAATCATACTCCTCTACCACTGCATCCATCCAAACCGGCTGTTGCACTACCTCCTCAAAAGAAGAAGGCTCGGTCACTACACACTCCCCAACCAGGGCCATGTAGCCAGTGTATCTATCAGGAGATCTCCTTTGTCTACGATGTGAGGATGGCTACCCCACATTCTCTCTTGCATCTTGCATCAATCTGTCAGCTTACCAAGAGTGTTTCCGCCCCTCTCTGGAAGACTCTCCAGTAGTGGTGATCTCCACCACTGGAATCTCTGCATGTGGCTGCTCCGCATCATCATAAGGCTCCTCCTCCATAGGAACTAGTAGTTCCTCATCATCCCCATGCAACTTGAGCTCCCTCTCAAGTGACTCTCACATGGCTTGCTGCTCACCGAACTTTAGATCCCTGCGCACTACTGTCCTCTGACTGGCAGGCATAAACACCCAATAGTTGTGAGGGGTATCCATATACCTCACAAGTATTCCCAACTCAGCTGTTGGGTCTAGCATCTTTCAAGCATCTTTGGTCACATGACAGTAAATTGGTGATCCAAAGATACGGAAGTGACTTACATCTAGCCGCTTCCCTGAAAAAGCCTCTATAGGTTTCTTCATCCCCAAAATACGATGAGGATTTCTATTCTGAAGATACACTACTGTATTACATGCCTCAACCCACAGATGAAGTGGTAGGTTTTGGTCATGCATCATCACTCGAGCTGTCCCATAATAGATATATTCTTCCTTTCGGCCACCCCATTCTGTTGTGGGTTATGAGGTACTGTGAGTTCCCATCTAATTCCTTCTGAGGCACATAAGTATTTAAATTGTTGGGAAATACTCTCCACCGTTAGCACTCTGCAAGGCCTTTATCTTCCTCCTTGATTCTTTCTCTGCCAAAGCTTTGAACTCACAAAACTTCAAGAAGGTTTGATCCTTCTTTTGCATGAAGTAGATCCAACATCTACAAGAAAAATCATCTATAAAAATAACAAAGTACCTTTGCTTCACGGTGGAGGCTATAGAGAAGGGCCCACATACATATGAATGAACTCGATCTAGAACTGCTCCTGCTCTACCATCCCGATCATGAAAGGAAGCCTTCACATACATACCCAGAGTACAACCTTTGCATGTTCTTGTCTACTCCAGTTTGCACTTGGGTAATTCGGTAGAAATTTGTTGCATGATCTTCAAGGCCCCATGATGCAAGTGGCCCAGTCTTCTATGCCATAACTCACCAATATCTTGGCCATGCACCTCTTCTACCTTAGAACTGAGAGCATCACAATCTTCTACCTGTAACTTGTAGAGATTCTTAATTCGAATACCAATCTGTTTGGTCTGTCCAGTGCCGATATGCCTTAGGAAAACCTTTCCCAAACTAAATACTACATCATAGCCCTTATCCTCAAGCATAGCAATAGACACAAGATTCTTTTTCAGCCTTGGTACATACATAACATTAGAAAGAGTGAGGGGAGAACCATGCTCCCTCTGAAACATAACCGTACCTCTACTCGAGACACAGTACTTTCATCAAAGGCTTGGACATATTGGAGAGAAGGGCCTTCAAATACTTCATGGTAAAGGTATGGTAGAAGGTATGAGTAATAATTCTCTAGATTTTGATTTCTGTGAAAATTGTGTATATGGGAAGTAGAATCGAGTGAGTTTCCCCTCTGGCAGTAAGAGGGCGAAACATATATTAGAACTTGTGCACAGTGATGTGTTTGGACTTGTGAAGGTTCCATCACTGGGTATGTCTGTGTACTATGTATCATTTATAGATGACTTCTCAAGGAATACATGGATATATTTCCTAAGAAGAAATCTAAAGTCTTTGACAGGTTTAAAGAATTTATGGCTCTGGTGGAAAACCAGACAGAAAAGAAGATAAAGGTGCCGAGGATAGATAATGGTGGAGAGTTTTGCAGCAAGGAATTTGAATAATTTTGTAAGAAGTGTGGTATAGCATGACAGAAGACTACTCCATATACACCTCAGCAAAATGGAGTTACAGAAAGAATGAATAGGACGTTGATGGAAAGTGCAAGAAGCATGCTCAGTGGTGCCGAGTTAGGACAAGAATTCTGAGGAGAGGGGGTGGATACTGCATGTTACTTGGTTAATAGGTCACCTTCATCAGCGTTGGAGGATAAGACTCCACAAGAGGTATGGTCTGGTAAGAAACCCTCTCTTTCACATCTGAGGGTATTTGGATGTGATGCATATGTACATGTTCCAAAGGAGAAATGAACCAAGTTGGATAGTAAATTTGAAAATTGCATCTTTATTGGGTATAAGGATGGTTTAAAGGGTTATAAGCTTTTGAACGCTGTAATAAGGAAGGTTGTGTACAACTGAGATGGGGTGTTCACAGAGGTAAAATATGTTATTAAACATGAACTCCAACCAAAGGAACCTGAGAAGATATACTTTGAGCTAAAGGAGGAAGAATTAGACTCTACAATGGAGGAGGAATCAAAATATGAAGAACCACAAACACCGGGTGTGAGAAGATCAGTTCGAGAAAGAATGCAACTAGAAAGGTATAGTCCATTTGCTTTCTCTTCAAATTTTGCTTTGTCTGTTACTGATGATATTCCTAGAACTTTGAAGGAAGCAGTGGATTCAGAGGATGGAAAACTCTAGAAAGAGGACATGATTGATGAAATGGCATTTGCACAAAAATGAGGCTTGGGATCTGGTGGAGTTTCCAACTGGAAGGAAACCCATTGGTAGCAAATGGGTGTTCAAAAAGAAGACAAGTGGAGAAGGAAAGGTGGAGAAATACAAAGCTCGGTTGGTAGAAAAAGGTTATTCCCAAGTGCCAGGAATTGATTTTGGTGATATTTTTTCTCTTGTTGCCAAGGTAACTTCTATTAGATTACTTTTATTTGTTGCTGCTGCTTTTGATTTTGAGGTAGAATAGATGGATGTGAAGACAACATTTCTTCACGGGGATCTGGAAGAGGAAATATATGTGAAGCAACCTGAAGGCTTTTCAGTGAAGGGTAAGAAAGAACTGGTATGTAAGTTAATGAAGTCTCTGTATGGGTTAAAACAATCACCAAGGATGTGGTATCAAAAATTTGATACATTTATACGGGGACTTGGCTTCACCAGAAGCAAAGCAGATCACTGTGTGTATTTTAAATTAATTGGTGACCGTGTAATTTATTTGGTCTTGTATGTGGATGATATGTTGCTGGTTGGAAATGACAAATAAATTATCTAGAATTTGAAGGCCCATTTGTTCTCCAAATTCGACATGAAATATCTTGGTGCTGCAAACTATATTTTGGGCATGGAAATTAAAAGTGATTGGACAAAGAGGAAGCTCTAGTTAAACTAGAGGAAGTATGTCGAGACAATACTGCAGAGGTTTAATATGCAGGATAGTAAACCAGTGAAGGTTCCTATTCCTGTAGGTGTGAGGTTATCTGTTGAACAGTGTCCCAAGACACAAGAAGAGGAAGAGGACATGTCCCGTGTTCCATATGCAAGTGCAGTCAGTACTTGATGTATGCAATGGTTTGTACTAGACCAGACATTGCACATGCAGTGGGAGTATTGAGCAGGGTTATGTCAAAACCAGGGAAGGAGCATTGGACAACAGTGAAGTGGGTTTTCAGGTATTTGTGTGGCACTAGTGATTATGGTTTGTGCTACTAAGGAAGACCGGGATTGGACAGAGTGTTGGATATTGATGTATTTGTTGATGCATATTGGGCTGGAGATCTAGGTTAGAGAAGAGTTACAAGTGGGTATATGTTTAACCTATTTGGAGGTGCAGTCAGTTGGATGAGTAAGAAACAATATGTAATGGCACTATCAACTACAGAGGAAAAATACATGGCAGCCACTCATGCAAGCAAGGAAGCAGTTTGGTTGCAGAGATTGTGTTCAAGTATGGGGTTACTACATGGAGCTATAAGGATAGACTGTGACAACCAAAGTGCAATTTTCTTGGCAAAGAACCCCGCATATCATTCAAAGAAAAAGCACATTGATGTTCAGTATCACTTTGTGAGGGATATGATAGAAGATAAAAAGGTGTTGTTGGTAAAGGTGAACACTTTGAAGAATACTATAGATGCATTGCCAAAATCTGTGAGCTCTGAGAAGTTCTCTTGGTGTAGAGAAACAATGGGCATTGCAGGGCTGGATAAATGACTAAGATCTCTTGTGGCCCCCTGTGGAAAGAAAACAACAAGTGGGAGAATGTTGGGTT
>APFE030815792.1:62160-80683 GCA_000404065.3 Pinus taeda
TCAAGCTGGTAGTCCCGGTTTTGGGATCCAGGGGAAATCTCTATGTATATGTGTTTTATGTGTTATGCTCTCGCATTGTTTATTTTCTGTGTTTTAGAATTCGTATGCAGGTAATTTCTGTATGGGGTTAAAATCTATAAAGAAGATGACTATTGATAGTCATAGCAGAGGTTCAGAAAGAAGCCACAACATAAGGAATGATGCCAAAGCAAATGGCATAAGGATGAGTAAAGAAGAGTTTGACAGAGAGAGAGTTGAGATAGATTTCTAGATTCAAATATTGATGTAGATGCTGGAGAGAAGTGATAAAGACCAGAAGCATGGTTGGACCATGAGAAGGAGAGTAAAGCAGCAGAGGCTACAAGAGAAGAGAAATTAGTGAGTGAATTTAGAGATAGCAGAAGAATTGAGAAAGATTGAGCAAATATTGAGTGCTCAAGAGGAACCAGTGGAACTGAGAGAAGCAGAAGCATAAATGGAAGTTTCCATTTGTAGACCAGAACAAGGTGAAATGTTGGGTGAAGAGGATTATGAGAGATCAGCTGAAGATCTCATGGACTATTGGCATAGTTCAAAATAGTTTGAAGATATGATGATAATGGAAGCAAATGAGGCAATGAAGCCTTGTGATTTTAATTCTCATAGTTTGTGTATGTTTGTAGGATATGTAGAGGATGATGGAAAGTCTGGTGAAACTGTCACAAATAGGAATGAAGCTCTTGAGGTGAAGTATGATGGGGAATGCCTTTTAGAGGAAGAAGGTGCCGATCTATTGCAGCAGGAAGAGTTCATAGATGAAATTTTGTTTGGTGTAAGACAGTCAGATGAAGTTGATATGGACCAGAAGTCTAAGGACAATGCCATAGTGATACTACAAGAAGGCAAACAAATGAATTTGTTTAATGAAATTGATGAAAGAAGCTTGCAATATGATAGTGCAGAAAATATGATAACTCAGGAGGATTGCCAAGAAAAGAATGAAGCCGAGGATGGAAGTTGTGATGAAATGTTGGAGAGATTTCACATGGAATTAGAATCTTGGAAAGATTGCTCAAAGAACCTGAAGGAGAAATGAAGATTTCAGAACCTGATAAAAAGGAGATTATGGTTACTATGCATGATAAGGATGAACTGTCTCTAACATTTATAGAGCTAAGTAAATGTTTAGACTCTTTAGTTAATGATGTGACTGCAGGTGTGAAAGACATCATTAATAAATATGATGTTGAAATAAGAGAAATTAAGTAGAGATTATTTGAAGGTGAGATGAAAGATCAGGAGCAACAAGGAAGTTAAGTCCTCATAGACATGAAGGAGACAGAAGTATTAATTCATCATGATGAAGATGGAAGAAACCAACAATTTAAGGGAGATGATCAACAACATGAGATTGAATTTGAGGAAGGCATTAGATTGTAGAAGTATAGCAACTAGCAGCAAAATGAAGAATAAGATATTAGTCTGGCAGTACAAAGAAAGACAACTAAAGACCGAAGATACAACTGGAGAATGAAGAAAAGGGTCAAGTGGAAGCTATTGCAACAGAGGTGGAATGACAAGCTAATAAACGAGTTCAGGGAACTTGAACAAATTCATATTGATTTGTTAGAGAAGGAGAGATTCAAAGGAATGGAGTCATAACAAGAAGGATCTGTTGAAATCCAGAAGATCTATGATGGAGTATTGGTGCTTGAAACATCAAAAGAGGATGGAAGGTATTGTGTTTTTAAATTTGATGATTGTTGTATGTTTGCAGGTCGTATAGACTTGAGGGAAGATAAGCAGTTATTGGAAACTGTTATATTAACAGGTGAAGAGATGACTACTCACAGTCATATGAAGAATAAGGAGAAAAGTTACAGTTAAGTGAAGGAAGATGTCCATTCAGATGACATCTGAAGGATAAGACCACAAGAGGATGGAAAAATAATTATTGAGATCAAAGGAATGTTTGGAAGAGAAGAGACCCATTCATATGAATATGGAACAAAGGGTTTTCTCAGGAAAACTAATGAAGCTAATACAAAGAAAATGGAGAATCTTATGGTGTTTCAGAAGTTAGAGGAAGTAAATTCACATAATCTTGTGATGAAGAGGAAAGGGTAGTTGTTGAACATAGCTGTAGTGAATTATGCAGATATTAGACAACTACTGAAGGCTGAAGCCAGAGGAGAACAACTACTGAAAGTTGACATAGAAGACCTTGTAGATGATAAACAGTTATTGAAAATCGTTGACATTGAAGGAAACCAAGGAGTAAGGGATCAGACTGTACAACTAGAACTGGATGAGAAAATTTTTATCATGGATGACAAATATGTGAAAGAAGATGTCAAAAGTGTTGGCATAATGAGGAAGCAAGGTAAAGTATTGTGTTCAATGAATTGATTAATTATAATGAATATTTATATGCAGGAACAAGGCAATGTGAAGTCAATTTGAGCCAAGGAATTGATTCTGAAGATCAGATTGAATTAATGGAGGGTGAGATCAAAATGTCTCAGAAAGATGGAATGATGCCGAATCTACAGTATGGGAGTGTTGAACTAGAAATGATAGTAATAGAATTACTATTATACTACGGGGATTTATTCATGAAGAAGAGGCTAAAGATGACATTTCAGATGCAAATGAAAATAATGCCATAATCCTTAAGAGTGCAGAAATGAAGTTACTGGAAGAAGAAATTCTGAGTTTTCAAGATATTTGTGGAATTGCAGGTATACTGGAATTTGAAGTAAGAAGTAGCGAAGTCATGAATGAGAAGCCAGAAGAAGGAACTGGAATTGTTGCAGGAGATCAATGGAGAAGGCATTTGTACATTTCGGAAATGTATATGGAAAGTTATTGGCATAGGGATCATGATGTTCTTATTCAAGAACACAATCAGTTGCAGGAGAATAGTATTCAACACATGAGAAGTGAAGTGGACAAAGAATTGGATGAGCTGTGGAGACTCATAGAACAAACTCCCAATAAAACAAATAAAGGACAAAAGTAGAAAGGGAGATTGGCTTGGAAGAATGGTATAGGTCAAGGAAATGGAAAACTTCAAATTAAGATGTGGGAGGCTGTCATAAACTATAATGATGAGAAAACAACAGTAACATATATGAAAAGTATAGCAGCAAAGAGTGAAAGCATAGCTAATGGGACAATGCATCATAAAGTATGGAGACTGGGAGAACAACAAACAACAACAATAACCAAGGACAGACTACCAAACAAAGTATGGGATCCAGGAGGACACAAATCAGAAGCTCATGATCAGGAGATCATGATTAATTTAAACTTTGGGAGTCTGATGCAGGAGCATCTAGGCCTAGCCAACAATGTGATGGAGTGGTCACATGTTGTGGCTAACGAAAGGTTGAAGGAAGAATTGGTTATTTAAATTATATTAATTTCAAATATGTAAGTGGTTAATTTGTTGCCTAATTTTGAACATAATTGCGAATAAATGGAAAATGATCCTCCCTGCGTGGAGATCAATCCAAGTAGTCTAGTTTGTTTAGATTAGGATAGGATTTGAAATCTAAATGTATAATTTATTCCTTCAATTATGGAGGAGATGGTTAGCTTAACATATATGTGTTTTCTTTATTTTCTGAAAGAGGAGGCGAGACAGAGTGAGGATTCGATAGAATTTGTAAGCCTACGGGCAGCGTAGGAAGAGAAGGCCGCTAACATTTATTATTAGGCCAGAAAGAGCAGAGAACCCCAAATATAGTTTTGTATTTATGTCTGTACACAGTGAATTGATTTTGAGTGTGGAACCAGGTAATTGATTGCATTTTCTTTTGAGATAGAGGTCTATGATGTTATAATCTGGGCAAGGCTGAGACTCTGTAGTGGATTTATCTTGAATAACCATTGTTGCGAGCATAATTATATAACCAGCACGTGGAGGTCTTAAATACTTGTTTTTTATCTACATTTGGATAATATTGATGTCGGCCTGTGGTTTTTCATACTTTACAATGGAAATATTGTGCTAAAGGATCGTTTGGCGAGTGAATTTCGTTGTTCTGGTTTCGCAGGTAGAAACCCAAATACACTAAGTATCGGGCGTAGAGCACATTTGGATTGAGAATCTAGATCTCAAATCCTTTAGACAAAGGTTTTGAGTGCTATCGAGTCTGTAGAACCCCAAGTCGCATCAATCCTGTGCATTTTACCTGTTATATCACCGAGAGCATTTACATAGAGAAATCACGTTAAAACACTTAGAGGATTCAACAAGGCAGACTTGAAATTTTATACTCAGAAGTTTTGGGCCTTATCGGGTCTAGGATATCTATCGCATCGCACAGTTGTGTCGGTGCACGACCAAAGCTTGTCCCCAACCCCTTTGCGATTGTGATTGCCAACATAAATCGCATCAACACATCGGAGCAGGAGTATATATTGTAAAGTGGGCATATTACCATTGCTGATAGCGATCAACGATATCGCATCGGACCTCTGCTGGAGATAGCGACAATAGTGTGGACCACTAGAACCCCGATCGCTGATTTAACGATTGAATCTGAGTTGTTCGATCAATCAGATTTTGATCTGTGGCAATACACATATAATTGTTGGAAAAGGTGTTAAAGCGCTATTTTAACATTTTGAAAGTTATTTTGATCCCGAAAGGGAAAGAGCAATGTTTTAAGCCTTTTCACAGGCATTTAGTTTCCATTAGTGAAGGGACTTATATATTGAGGAAAAGGGGTCTTCGGTGGGGTGATTTTGGGCTTTAAGGCTAAATGCATATAAAGTGCTTCCGATATAATTATGTGTGGGCATGAAGCTTTAAAGGGCCATTAAGGGGAAAATGAGTCCCGATAAGGTATATTAGTTGTGGAAGCCTTAGGGTTGCGTCATTCTTCCACTACATTATACCCTATTGGTCTTCCTCTTGGATCATATCTAACAACATATGACCAACCTACTCTACCTGTAACCTTTGAGTAAAATACATGTTCACATTAGCTTGGAAGAACATAATGATCTGATCCTGGCTCAAATGAACTTGTATTAACCATGTTAAATCCATTATCATGCTACATAATAGTTCTATCGGGATCATGTTCATTATTCGTAGCCTATACCATTTCACGTCAAACACAACCAATTTGAAGGAATCAAATTCACACTCAAGTATGTCATCCAAATACCCATAGTATTGATTTTTGGAGACTTGTGGATGTGTGTCACTTCTAGAGGAAACATTAGTGACCTATAAGACTTCAATTATCACACAATTAGAATTTTTTCTCTTTTCATCCAACTTTTTGATGCGAGATTTACGACCATTGTACCACGTATCATTGTGGTGTTTCAACTGCAATATGCCAAACACATAAAAAAGGAATTGTAAATTAATAAACATATTCATAGAACTTGGAAATTAAGTATGTGAAAAAAACACACCTATTTTCACATTAATAATATATTCATAAAATAATTTAATAAAATATTGCAGGCTCATGAGCATGCTTCCCTGTTTATCTTTCAAACCCTTTTCTAAATCAATTTCCCTCTGCGTAATATTATCATGTAGGGAAAGACAAGCTTCTATAACTAATGCAAACACCCCTTGCCATGTAACATACCATGATATTGTTCACATATTTCAATCCATGGATTCATCCAATCAAGATTGTTTGCAATGTATAAATGTAGTGCGTCCCACTCTCAACCAAAAATATCAGAAAATCAAAATTCACCAATAAATATTAGTTACCATGGTCAGTATTCATAATTGATGAAAGAATAAAAAAGAAATAAGTATGATATACACAAAAATGAAAAGCCTTATAAGTCTTATAAATATCCACATTAAATTTTTAATTACCTCTTACTTTCATCATTCTACATTTCCGCAACAGGTGCTCCCCTTCAAATTTTTTGATGGACTTCACATCCCAAATGCAATCCACACACATATTTGCTAATAATATAGGAATATGCTAGCTAATATACACCATGGATTGATATGCCATATTTCCCTCCACCATAAAACCCTCATGACATAATCTTTGTCTAACTAAAGCCTTCAATGATTTCAAGTGCCTCTCCACCATCCACATTGACCATGTGTGTACAGGTCCACACAATTCAATCTCCTCAAATTGGTGTATGAGGTAATGTTATTGTGCATTGAAAAATGTCGAAGGTAGATACTTTTGCATTTCACACATTAGCTAAGGAATTTCTCTCTTCCAATGCTTTATATCATCTTTATGTATTTATTTCAATGACAACCATCTACAAACGATAAAAGAAAATGGCATGTTTCAATAAAACATAATATATTAGATTACAAGTAAAACACATGTCATTAATTTGATCAACAATTAATTGAAAAAACACTCAACATATAAATCACTACTTACCTCATGTATTTTGCAAGATCACATATAACTTGTTTGACGTTGTTGTCATAGTCGAATGGGGGAGATGGAGGTGGCACATACTGTAACAATAAAAATGAATCGTTATTTGTTTAATCTAAAGTAGAAAAAAAAACCATAAACATGTATATATACCAATATATATGTGTGTGTGCGTGTGTGTGCCAAAATAATTACCTTAATGAAGGTATGCCAATCGTGTGTTTTTACCCCACCAAAATCACCTTTCTTTGTTAAGATATTATTTATATTTAAAGAAAATCCAGTGGGAAATTTAATTCTTCAAACAACCTCTTTTAGATGATCACTTTTCTTCTCTATTAATAACCATGGAATGTTGTTTTGACCTCCATCGCTACTTGATCGTATCCCACTTTTCATTGCATGATTGGCTTCCACAATGTCATTACAAATTTTGAGGATTTTTTCTTTATCCCTCCTACCATATAACATATGCCATAAAGTTTCTGTCACATTCTTTCCGATATGCATTGTATCAAACAAATGAGCTATTGTTAGGTGCTCATAATATGAAAACCTCATGAATTGAGCGGGATAACTTTTCATTCCTCGTGGAAGCGCCCCATGTCCTTCACGATGATTTCTGTTACATTCCATCTTCCATAGGCGAGGTGTCATTCTTCGTGGTTTTAATCCAAACTCTTATTTCCCATTTAAAATATGCTTTTCAGTAGCATGAGACCTATGGTTCCTAGAGAGGAATTGTCGATACTCATCATACACCTCCTTTCCTAAACTTGTTGAATGACGAGATTTCATCTTAGGACCACAAATTGGATAGACAAATTTACCCTTTGTTTGAAGGCCTACAAGAGATAGATTAATGGAAATTAATATAAATAAAGGGATTATTTAAAAAACATGCATGATATGATCTAATTGAAATAATTATATACTATTAAAGTGAAATGGGACATTACATACAACAAAAATGTGTTAGTCCCAAGGCACCATGAATTGTCCATACAAGTATTCCATAGAATTAAATTCCATCTCCCTTATTGGTTTACAAATATCATATATAGTGATGTTGGTCCACAACTTCATTAAGTCATCAATAAAAGGTTCGATATATACATTCATACCTCTAACTTGGTGTTTCCATAATTGTTTGAAACTACACATAATTAATACCAATATATGTACATATAAGTAAATAAATAAATAAATAAATAAATAAATATAACATTTTATGCAACAAACAAGTTCACAAATGAAAATGTTACAATTTTAGAAGATTTAACAAATACTTGGAAAAACCATTGTCAACATAATGTGCTCCCTTTTTATTGACATCCAAGGTTATTGTTGATAACAAAAATTGGTCATAGTGAGTAAATAGACATGAGCTCTCCAAAAGGATTAATGCCATTAGCTTCCAATGAAAGGTTAACATTACAAGGTTCATCTTTAAAATGGAACCATTTTTCCTCAATTTCCTAAATGCATAACCATCTCAAGGCACTCAAAGAAAGCCAGCTTGATCCAGGTGGATATTGGTGGCCACCCACCTATTCCATTTGGACCCCCACAATTGTCTCTTTCAGCATTTTCAGTTTCCTTAATTGTAGCACAACTTACTATTTTTAGCAGTTTTTCGGGTTCTGAACTTCCGGAGCCATTTTGAGGCCCTAAACGACGTTTTTTGGGGAATCCGGGGGCAACACGGGTGCATGGAACATGGACCGTGTTGCCCGTTCCAACAATGATAGTGCTCGAATAGATCTTTCTAATGAGCTATTGTACGCGTCAAACGGAGATCGTATGCCAAAGTTACGACCCCGGGAAATTGATGTACCAATTTACCCAAAACGGGGCCCACAATTTGGCTTTTCATCTTCTAAGGGTCGGTTTTGGAATGTGAAGGGTTTTCCATTGTTTCTCAATAATAAATAGGCCTTCGAGCCTCATTGTAACACAAGTTCGGAACAGTTCAGAGACATGTAGCCGCACATCTCTTCTCAGAGATAAGCTACCATCGTCCTAGCTGGTTTATTTTCCAATTCTGGTTGTAAGCATATTTCGGTATTTTCCATTAATGAAATGAAGCATTATTTCCGCTGCATCTCTTTATTTATGGTTATCGCATCTCTGTATTTATGATTATCTCTGTAATCTATTGCGTTCCTATTTAAATCCGGATCACATCTCCACTTGTCTTCCGTGCATGGTAATCAATATATTGTGCTATGCTTTGACACTTGAACAATCACTTCAAATATGGAATTATGGGAATATGACAAAGAACCTTTCGAGGTACCTTTTTATTATTTGATCAGTTCAATATCCATTGTTGTTACATTTTAGACAGTTTGTTTTCGATACATGTTCCCCATATTATATAATATGATCATTAGGAAATGCATCTATATCTTGATGCTACATACCAATTTATTTCATAACAACATATAAATCTCGGTATGTGCGCACTGCGAGGTAATATATTTGGCAATTGTAACAAAAAATCACCTAAAAATCTAGTACAATATAAAAAAATCACTAATTAGTGTAAATAATATTAATCATAAATATTGCATTCTTATTTTACACATTAATGAACACTAAAAAAAAATAAAAAATGAACCTTTCATGTTATGAAATATATTACATTATACCTTAAGATCTATGTCATACAAGTGTTTGACAAACAATTCAAAACCTTATGTTTACCAAGAATAATGTTGCAAAGAGAATATTTTCTTTTGAGCCTTCATAAACTGGTGTCATTGTCTTCTTTAGAACAGGTTAATCATGACAACTAACATCATTCTTCTCATCACCGAAGAAGTATTGGATCAATTCATTTGTCCCATAATCTTGGACTACATTATTATTTTCATCTTCTTCCATATTCACTCCATATTGTTCCTCAACTTGTAGAACATCATTTCTAGTACTACTACTTGGTGCATTCAAATCACAATACTTAGGGGGCCACCTTGACTTTATAATAATTAGAAACAATCATGTGAAATTAGTCCGCAGAAGATTTAATATTATAACACTATTTTTTTTACAAATATAATTAATATAAAGAAAATATATATAATCATTCATAAAATATAGCTTGTTGCCAGACGATATTGGTTCCCCCCTTCAATGTTCCCATTCTTCCTATAATGCTTATCAATTATTTCATATGCAATTCTTCATGGACCTCTGCACCCACAAACTTTGCAAGGAAATGACATTTCCCATCATTGAACCCTAATTGATCAATTCTCCATTGAACCCTAATTGATCAATTCTCCATCTATTAATGTTTTATAACATTCTTCCTAACCATAAAATAATTATATAAAACAAAATATTATTTTCGCTCGTGAAAAATACCTTGTAACATTTCAAAATTATTGTAGCTATAGAAAATATGTTGCAACATCTCTTACATGCAGGATATTTATATATTTATTTATCATCACAATTTTGACATTGGTTGACCAGTCAAAGTCAAAGATGACCATCAAACAAATGGTCAAATAAATGTTAGAATGAAAATTGCCATCTTTTGTTGCAATTGTGACCACAAATGTTGTTAGTCATGATTTTGACTCCTAAAATAGGTCGTAGAAATTGTGACCAAAAAAATCTGTAGTCGCAATTTCCGCACCCTATAAACGTCCATCACAATTCCGACTGCTTAGAAATCGGCTGTCTATATTACGATGAAAGCAGTGACTTTACACTAAAAAATTGACATTTTTCTTGTATTTTGTGGCAATACATACCATATTGTCAGACTTTCTCATCGGAATTTAGTCTTATATGTAGTAGTGTACCTAGATCTCTAGTCAAATTGTAGAGTTGTGTGGGCACTTCCCATACTTCCTACCTTTCAAGTTCTTCAAAGAGGATCTCACTAGAATAAGAGTTTATAAAAGCTAAACTATTGTAATCTTAGTAGTAGTAAAGCTTAACTCTATTCTAAAACAATAAAATAACAATGTTGCAACCTAGTTTTGACTAAGTACTAGCATAGAGTAGAGTTCAACATAAGGTGAATCCACATAAGTCATCCATAGAAGCCACGAGATAACAAGAGATTCAATGTGTAGTTTTGCAAAAACTTGAGTATGTGAGTGGCAAGGAGTTTCTCTATACATCCCTTTCACCTAATACTTGCAATCATTTGTCTTAGGAATAAAATTAGAGAGAAATAAAATCAAAATGAATTTAGAAAGAAAAAATAGATTGAAACAATGTAAAGGAGACACCAATATACATGGTTCACCTAATTTGGGCTACGTCCATGGAGAAATAGCCAGTCATTCCTTTTATTTTTTCTAGTGAAATAAAGGGACTACAACTTTGAATGCATCTTCTACAACCTTGCCTTCTCTCTTTCATAGTTTCCTCCCTCTCAATTACAAAGCTTTCTCAATAATACATGTCAAGTTCTAGGTGAAAATGTGAAGTTGGGTTACACTTTTGGCCCTTTTTTGGGGAAAATTATCATTTTTAAAAGTTTTTGAACCTTTTTTTTTTTTCGTGGAAAAAGTCACACTTTATTTATTAAAAAAGAAACTACATTTTGCAAATGCGTTGCATATACAATATTCAGGCATAACTTGTCCATCATTAGCCCAATCAAAACTATGTTCGCCATTTAAGGCTTTTAAACATATGAAAGGTCTATACATATACCTTGCAGCTCTTCGCAGAGAGCTCTGTAACTGTCTGAACTATAGGAAAATAAAAACAGTGAATAATTACATATGGCTTTCAGCTACAGATCCAAAAAGAAAAAAAATACAATCTCAGTTGGATTTTTCATATTCCAAACTCTATGAACAACTTGTGGTAATACTGATAGCTGTTGCTGTCTCTTTCCTCCACGATCAACCAGTTAGTGTCGTCCCTGAGCGTTGCCTCCTTGGATAAGCTGTCAACGACTGAGTTTCATTCCTTGTAGATGTGATGGCAAGAGAAGACATCAAAATGTGATATGAGTTTGTGTGCTTCATCCAAAATGTGTTGTAATGTGTATGTATTGCAGTGTGCTGTTTTATTCAACCAATTGAAAATAATTTGAGAGTCTCCAAATAATTGTAGTTGATGAAAGTTTTTGGATAATGAAAAATGAATAATGTTTTTTGCTGATACGAGCTCAACAAAATTATTTGTTCCCCTTCCTAGGCCCACTTGAATTTTGTAAACATGAGAATCAGATAGGTGAAGAATAGCCCCAGCCCCACAACCCATCTCATGAGCTGATCCATCAAAAGGTTGATGACTTTAGGAGTAATAATCCTATGGATCAGTTGGTCTTCTTCTTCGGGAATGGAGTTATAATCAGCTAGTAGCCTTGAGGTAATGGAAATCCCGTGAGGTGATCTTTGGTGGAAAATGGCTAGGTTTCTGGCAATCCAAATGGCCCAGCTAATGAGGAGTGGTATGTTTTTTGGTCTGACAGAATTGGAAGTGCACCAAGAGTTCCAAGCTTCAGTGAGATTAGGACCCCGCCATTTTGAAATTGAAGAGATCGACCTCAAGAAGCTATTCCATAGTTCTTGTGAGAATGGGCACTGTAGGAAAAGGTGATCAGTATCCTCATTGTCACTTTTACAGAGGTCGCACCAGAACGGCCTTGCAAAAGATCTTCTCATCAAGTTTTCCCTGGTCCTGACTTTTTTGCGGAGGATGGACCACATGAGCAATTTTTATCGAGGGGGCACCTTCAACTTCCATATCTGCTTCCACCACTAAGCCAACTCCGGTGGTTTGTGCCTTTCCATCAGTACTTGGTAGCCAATCTTGGGAGAGTATATACCATGTTTATCATGTGCCCAGATAAGCTCATCCTCGCCTTCGGTAATTCTGATGTGAGCCTCCATCAGTGCATTTGTGTAATTTCTCCATTCCTGTTGCCAACATCTAGGTATATTAAGATCATTAGCAGATCTCCAGGCTTGTTGAAAGATGGAAGAGTGTGCCTCATCTGCAATCTAGTTGATATGCACTATACCAATGACCTATAGGTGTCCTCACAGGCTAGCTGTGAGCGTGTGAGTGTTTCCACAACCCACCCAAGGGTTAGTGCCTATATGAATTTTTGTCCCTGATCTAATTCTCCATGTCAGACTACTGCGGATGAGCTCCTTCATGTTGTTGACAACCTCCAGATAATAGATATGTTATTCTGCTTGGTGTCTCATTTGATCTAGTCAAGGACACTTGCTGGTTGGATGTATTTAAATAGCGCCACCTTTGTCCAAAGGCTGTTATTATTTAGCAGTTGCCACTCCAACTTGGCCACCAAGGCTTGTGAGAAGGTGTCCAGCCTCTTGATGCCCCATCCTCCCCAGCTCTTTCGTAAGGCCAATGAATCCCAGCTTGTCCATGCAAAAATTCTCCCCTGTTGGTTCCCTTTCCACAAGAACCTGCAACATAGGTTTTCTTGGCGCGACAGGATGCCTCTAGGGATCCATGCCAGAGTCATCCAATAAACTGGGGTGGCTTCTAAGACAGCCTTGATGAGTACTAGTCTCCCTGCCCTGGAGAGATATTTGTGATACCAGATATTGAGCCTCTTCTCCACCTTCGATATGAACCATGTCCAGTCTGCTATTTTGTATCCAAGGGTTTTTAGCCTATATCCCAAGTATCTTAGCCCTTCTTCTAATTGGACTTCAGCAAAGGAAAATCTTCTGAGAGTGAACTGAATCTCATGTTGGGAGTAGCTAGTGGCAGTTATAGTGGATTTTGCCTCATTTAAGACCATACCAGTGGCCTTGAGAAAGATACCAAGGGATTGGTGGAATGCAGAAGTGTCCCCAACACCCCCATTTAAGAGGATATATACATCATCCACAAATAACAAGTGGGTGAGGACACAATCGTATGTGACTTTGATACCCCTTATTCGCCCCAGTCTGTATTCCTCTCCAATGATTCAGCTTAGGCCTTCCATGATGAGGAGAAAGAGTAAAGGTGAGAGGGGGCATCCTTTCCTCAGACCTCTTTCTGCATGGACAAAAGGGGAGGCAGAGCCATTTATAAGCACATTGAAGGGTACACAACAAAAGATCCATTTGATGAAGGAAAGGGGAAAGCCCCGATGGGTCAGCAACATTCGAAGGTATAACCAGTTAACCCTATCAAAAGTTTTGGATAGGTCATTCTTCAGAATCATGCCTTTGAGTTTCCTGGTCTGTACTAAATGGAGGAGTTCCTGTGCAGTGCCTACTGCTTCATGTATTTGTCAATTCTGCAAAAAGGCAAACTGTGCCGAGGAGATGTGAGGTGAGAGGATAGGCTTGAGGTGATTAGCAATGATCTTTACAATGATCTTATAGATGTAGTTGCATAGGGAGATGGGTTTGAAGTTGTAAAAAGACGAGGGCTTATCAGTTTTGGGGATGAGGGAAATAAAAGTAGAGTTGAAACTTTACCACATTCTGCCTCTCAGTCTACATTCTTCAATCAATCACAGAAGGTCTGCACCCATAATGTCGAAGAAAGCTGTGTAGAATTCGACTATCCAATTGTCCGGTCTAGGGCTCTTATCTTTTTTCAACCATTTGAGGGTTGCTTCCAATTCTCCTAGGCTCACTTCCTTAGTCAGTTCCAGCTCTACTTCCTCATCCATAAATCTAGGGAAAGTCTGTGCAATACGCATGACCTTTGCCAGTGTGGCATGTGGGGGCTCCTTGTATATTCTTTTGAAGTGTGCAGTAGCTAAAGACGCGAGACCTTGAAAGGTGTTAACTGTGGTGCCATCCTCCTTCTCGAGCTCCCAGATAGTGTTAATCGCCTTTCTCCTGTTTGCATGTATGTGGAAAAACTTAGTATTATCATCGCCCTCTTTGAGCCAAATAGCTCGACTATGGAGTCTCTGGCTCTCCTCTCTGTCTTTCAGTATTTGTGCCCTTTTGTGGAGGAGGTCAGCTAGCTTGTCCTTCTGCTCTTGTGAAGTAAGAATCCCCTCCGAGCCCTCCTCCATTTTAGCAATTTCTTCTTCTGCTGATTTGAGTAGATGCTCATCTTGTTCCTTTTTCCTCCTCGCTCACTCTTTAGAGATCTCCTTCAGGGCAAGCATATTATGGGAAAATCCTTTTGCGATGTGTTCTTCAGTGCTCATTGGGTGAGCCTTCCAATAATCACTAACTGCTTTCATATAACTAGCTTCCTTTAACCATGTTGAGTTGAATTTAAAGGGAGCCTTTGACTTGTTATGGGCAGATAGCAGTTCCAAATAGATAGGCCTATGGTCAGAGACTCCTCCCGAGCCAATCCACTGTCTGACTTGATAGCCTCTATTGACTAGAGCTTCTCTGATAAGGAAGCGATCCAATCGTTTGGCCATACTGGTTGCTCCGTTTCTATTGTTCTTCCATGTTGGCTAGATCTTAGTAGTGGGAATGTCGATAAGATTTTGGGAGTCCTGTAAATCTTCAAAGAAAACCGATAGAGGATCCATTTGTGCGTTTGGTCCCGAATACTCCGCAAACCCCATCGAGAAATTTAGATCGCCTCCGAGAATGGTATTGTCATCTTGGAAGGTGGAGGAGGAGAGAAGATTCCTCTAGAAGACATCTCGGTCTTGGCAAGGCCCATAGATGTTGAAGAGCCTTAAATAGGTTTTCAGGGTCAAAGAGTAGATGTCAATACCTAAATATCCCACCCCCAGACAATAAGCAACTTAATGGAGCGATTGCAGAGGCCTACAGATATGCCTCTAGGGCAGCCTATCACATCCAGAGAGTAAAAGGTCTAGTTAAGGAGCCCTGATTCCAGGAGGGGTGAGATGGAGCTGTCAGGTCCAACAGTTTCTTGAAGGAAAATGATGTCCATAGGTTCCGAGAATAACATACGTCTTATGGCTAGTTTTTTCCTAGGGCTAGCAATGTCCATACATTTGATATGTTAGGTTAGCAATTTTTTGACTATGTGTTCTTTAAAAATCAAAGGATTCATAAAAAGTCATGTTTTTTGGCCCCAATGTATTCTTTGTTAACCTTGCATTTTCGAAAAAAAATTGTGCTGCAACAATCTAGACAAACTCTACTTTGGTATGCTTCTATTTATGAAACCAACAAATTCATATCATAATTACAAGAACTTATGAATTAAAACACTACGAAAAAACTGTAGACTTTGAAGATGTTTAACAAAGCACCATGTTTCTCATCATATTAGTTAAAAAATAAAAATATAAAAACTACCCATTAAAGAGGACGAACCAATGTAATGCACCATAAATTTTCCATATTTTTGTTACATGGTATTTTGTCATACCTCTTGTTCACTTCCTATTCCATATCTCGAAGTGCCAAAACATTGACTACTGTGTAGCATATCCAACACGATATACAGACCAAAACCTCCCTGAAGAATGAAAGGAAAACTGCCCTGAATCCATTTTGAAGAAGGTTGCCAATAAACCTAATTTTTGGAATTAATGAGTTTTGCTCCACTGCCTGTCTGTGTTGATGGCAGTTTGCTCAGTTATACACTCGTGCTGCGAGCAGAGGTTTTCATAGGGAAACTTGCGTTGAACCTCTTCTAGCAGGTTTTCCTAAACTGGAGGAGAAGCTTTGTGCACTAGAACCTTCGAGAACAACGAGCTGGATATTGGTTGTTGTTGATATGGTCGATCTCTCCCATTGTACCTCTTGATTTTACCATCATGGGATTTCCCCTTGATATGTGGACCTTCCTCCCTCTTTTTTTGATCCCTAACTCCCTCTCCCATCCATCCCCAAATGGTTGGTCATTGATTGATGCATCCCTATTATGAGATTATGCTTACATGCTACCCATTATAGCTTGGAGAAGGAGTACTTGAAGAGTATTTTCTTGGACTTGGACATCCACCAAAAGGAGGTCTCCAACAACAAGGCATAGGTTGTATGCTTCGATTTTTAGCTTATTAATATATACATTTGATGTTCACTTTCCATAATTGTGTAAATGTTTATTCTATTAGTTTGATGTTCCTTGATCTGTTAAGTAGTTCATGTTTGATGTATGCCATATATGCTCTTGTATCTTGCATAGTACTTTGATCTTCCTTGCAGGTACCCGGACGTGAAGAACAACTAAGGAGCGATGCTTGGAGTGAAAGATTCAAAGCCATCTCCAAGGATCGAGCGATTAGCATCAAAACGAGGTAGGTTTCTCATTCTCTCTGAATTTGTCAAACATAAGCTAGGAAAGTGTATGTTAGTTTGTTTCTACACCCACTCATTGGGATGGAGGGATTGCCTCTGTCCGCAGATGGGATTTGCCTCCACAACAAAATGGCGACTCCATTAGGGAAGCTATAACCTTTTCATCCTCCTTTCTCAACTGATCTTTTGATCAGTTTCACCGACAATCGTGTTCTCAGTTAGTTTGGGTTTGTATAGGTCTGCACAATCACTGGTTGCTATCTTGGAGTGCTCAGTCTGGAAGTGTTTGTGAAATTATTTTTACTTTTTTCCTTATTCCTCGTCCAATGTAAATTTTGATATGACAGTCATGCTGGCAACAAACTTTTTATTAAAACAATCACGTTGATCCCTTGTTCAGTGCCAGTTTGGCCATGACAACCATGTTGATCCCTGAGATTGGAAAAAACCTAGGGTTTCTCTATCAAATCCCAGTGTGTCTGAGCCCCCGAGGTCTTGTTTTGTCCTGTATGATTGGATTTTGTTGATGTTTTGATTGATTACCTCATTTTATTAGAAAATTCTTACTTCTTTGAAATTTCAAGTGTTTGAGTGCAATTGGATTGATTTTAGGGTTTATAAGTCGTTTGATTATCACTTGCGGCTTGTGAGTGTCTTTGGGTCTCTAATTTGCTGAATGATTGGGTCTGCTCATCTGGTAAAATCACTTGAAACATTGATTTATATTTATTTCAATTTGTCTTGTGCAAAGTTGTTTTTCATGTGTACTAAGTCATCTTGCATTTGAAATCCATCTTTGTCATTTATGAAGCATAGATTGCATTGTTTAGTTTGCAAAATGAAAGGAGTATATTTGCTTATCTATTTAAAAGAGAAAGTGAAAGACATTTTCATTGAAAGCTTTTGAATTTGGTGTTACCTTGATTGATGTCTTGTTTGCATTAGGAGTACTTTGAATTAAAATATTCGTTTATGATTTAGTTGAAACTTAGTTGCATGTGAGCATCTAAAAGAGAACATCATATAGGTAAAGTGCATTTCAGTGAAGTAAAAGTAATTTTTGATTTTAATAGATCACATATTCATTAGTGAAAGTTAGTGAAAGGAATTTTTCTTGGAACTTAACACAAATATTTAGAGGTTTAGGCTAGAGACATGTTCCGATGTCTATAAACCTAGCAACTATCGTTATCTGCCAACATTGTATCTCGGGGGGAAATCTCGTTCCAATACGGAAGCATATTGAAGGTTCTCTAGTACTCTTGGGGTATATCAGAGGCACTCTAGTATGGAAAGTATATTAGAACGCTCTGATTGAACAATTATATATTAGACATCACTAACACGGACTTGTGCTCCCCGTACCATCGAGTATATACTGGGAGACCGCATTAGGTTTCTATCCTTTGGCCACAGGTAACCGATTCAGCCACCTTGTAAACGTGATACACTGAACACAATATTCATGGAGATTGGTCGCTGTACGTTAAGTCCTTGGTTTTGACTAAGGTGTGTATTGTAGTTCATGGATACTTGGTAAACCCTTTTGCTTAGTCTTGGGTCCCTATAATACTAGTGATTACCCCATTACTATTGTAGTTGTACCCCTTATTAATATTGTTGTGCCCCTATTGTCCCCATATTGTTATTACTGTGCCCCATAGAATCCCTCTATTGTTATTTTTGTGGCTTTATATTATTATTGTTAGGTCAGCTGGGTTATATTGTGACTCCTTAGACTCCTAATATAGAAAGGAGGTTTTGTCATTTGAATCATCCAAGAATTGTTCATTTATGTAATGTAAAGGAGGTTTCCCCCTCGAAGAGGCTGAATTCTAAGGCGTTGATCTATCTTTTCTATCTTTTTTGAGCTGGTTGCATAACATTTGGTATCAGAGCTTGGATTCTAGGGTTCGCTGCTCCAAACAGGTCATCGTGGCATTTTCGCTATAACGTTTTTTCTGTGACGTTTCAGAAGTCGCAAAAAAA
>APFE030815792.1:94612-106249 GCA_000404065.3 Pinus taeda
TACATGACAAAATATTGCATAATGCTATGTTTGACTCAGGTGCCTCACATAACCTTATGCCCAAAGCTGTAATGGAAAGTTTGAACCTTGATGTCACAAGACTGTACAAAGATCTATATTCCTTTGACTCAAGTCAAGTCAAATGTTTAGGCTTGATTAAAGTCCTTTGTGTGTCTCTAGTCCAATTCCCCAACAAGACAATCCTAATGGACGTAGTAGTTGTTGACATTCCCACAAAGTATGGCATGCTCCTATCCAGATCGTGGGTAGCAAAACTGTAAGGATCCCTTCAACTTGACCTCTCTTATGCCACTATATCTGTCTTTGGGCAACCAAAGAGACTGTATAGAGAAATACTAATGAAGTATGTGGTAAGCAGTGAGGAAAAGCCCAAAAATTTTCCAATTTACTCAATCCATTATGATATGGATTCTTTCATTTTATTTAATGATAACACCAGTCCTGCAACTGATGATAAGTTGTTATCTTTAGAACAAGAAACATACATCAATGAGGAATTGGTTTCCAATACCTATGAAATTGTCTCAACAGTCAAGGCAACCAGCAAACAACAAGAAGAACATCCCGAAACAGAAATTGTAAGTCTGCCCAATCCTCAAATAACTGAAACTCTCAATACAAACCTCAAACAAGAAAACACATGGTATTTAGAGTTTGATGGTTATGTAAACAAGTTAGGAGCAGGGGCAGTAGTATGTATTTACAATACACAGGATAATCACGCAGAAGGCCATGCTTATAGACTAAATTTCAGATGTACAAACAACATGGCAGAGTATGAAGCTCTTCTCTTAGGCCTTAAACTACTCAAAGTCCTAGGAGCTACAAAAGTGTCCATCCTAGGTGACTCCGACTTGATTATACAACAAATGAAAGGTAACTTTGTTACTAATGACAGTAGAATGAGAGCTTACAGGGCTGCTGCCACTGAAATACTCAATTCCTTCAGTGAATTCAAGCTTGCTAAAATTTCAAGAGATCATAATATTCACGCTCACAGTCTAGCAACTTTTGCTAGCACATAGCTTCCCTTTGAACCAAATCACCATTTCACCGCTGAAATAAAAGACAGACCTTCGGTCCCTAACATTGCCAAGGATTGGCAGGTATTTCAAAATGATGCCCAGATTAACAGTTTCTTAACTCTTGAGGGCGAATTTTCCAACACAAACATTGACATGGATGCCATGAACGACTCACAACATCTAGCAGAAGAAAATCACCTGACTGTAATAGCTGCAACAGCTAAAAAAATCCTTAACCCAACTGCGTTTAACAACGCAAACGTAGAACAACTGAAACAAATATGTTTAGAGGAAACAACCAAAGCAGAGGATGAGTTCATTGATCTAAAGAGTAATTTTCTACCTGCCGGCCTTACTCCATTAGAAGACATGTTTGATGACAATGATGTGCCCAAAAAGCCAAAGATGGAGCCTCTGAATGCTGCTATAGAAGAACACAACATAGGAACAATAGAGCAGCCCGGAATGATTAAGTTGTCCAAAAATCTGCCCCCTGATCAAAAACCGAAATACGTGGATTTATTCAAAGAATTCCAAGATGTATTTTCTTGGAGTTATGAGGACTTGAAGTCCTATGACAGCTCAGTGATCCAACATACCATTCCCTTAAAACCAAATCAAAAACCGTTCAAACAGAAACTTAGGAGAATCAACCCCATGCTTCTTCCCCTTATTGAAAAAGAAATAAAGAGAATGTTTGAAGCAGGTATCATTGCACCCATCAGATTCTCTGAATGGGTATCTAATTTAGTCCCCACTAGGAAAAAAATAGGAGAGATAAGACTGTGTGTAGACTTGAGAAATTTAACCAAGTCTCTCTAAAAGACCACTATCCTTTTCCTAAAATGGACCATATCTTACAAAGAGTAGTAGGTTCCTCTAGAATTTCTTTAGTAGATGGATTTTTAGGGTTTAATCAGATACTTGTTCACCCGGACGACCAAGACAAGACAACCTTTACCACGACGTGGGGAACATTTAAGTACATTAAAATGCCTTTTGGGCTGAAAAATGTTGGTGCTACGTTTCAGAGGGCAATGGATATTGCATTTTCCAAGGAGATACATGATTTCCTTATTGTTTACCTTGATGATCTAACCCCATTCTCCAAATCTGACCAAGAGCACCTTAAGCACTTAAGGCAAATTTTCATGACATGCAGGAAATATGGCATTTCCTTGAATCCCAAGAAGTCCCTGTTTGCCCTTGAAGAAGGCAAGCTTCTAGGCCATATTATATCAAAAGATGGGATTATAATTGACCCAAAAAGAATTCAAGCTATCCTTCAAATCCCCTATCCAAGAAACATAAAAGAACTGCAAGCATTCCTTGGAAAGATCAATTTCCCAAGGAGATTTATCCCAAACCTAGCTGAGCTAATAAGGCTATTGAGAAACATGTTGAAGAAGGATGCCAAGGTAAAATGGTCTCTTGAAACCCAGCAGGCTTTTGAGAGTATTAAAACTTCCTTAACTCAAACGCCTATCCTTACCAGTCCTCAATTCGACAAATATTTTATCATTTTTTCCTCTGCATCTGAGCACACTATAGCCGCTGTACTTTTGCAAAAAGACGATCAAGGTAACGAAAAGCCAATTACTTTCTTCAACCGAGCTTTGAGAGATGCACCCTTGAAATATCAGATTATGGAAAAGCAGGCTTATGCCCTGGTCAAAGCCATCAAAGATTTCAGAATTTACATCTTATACTCCCACGTGATTGCCTACGTCCCTAACGCTGTTGTAAAGGATATATTAACTCAAGAGGGACTAGAAGGAAAAAGAGGCAAGTGGATTGCCAACATTCTTGAATACGACATTGAAATAAAACCCACCAAGTTGATAAAGGGATAAGGTTTAGCCAAACTAATGTCTGAAACAAACTTCCAAGCCTTAGACATTAATCAACTGGACAATGAACCGGAGCTGGCGACTCCACAGATCAATGAAATCTTTTTACAATCCCCATGGTATGATGATATTTTCTTTGTATTGTTAAACCTGTGTGCTCCCCCAGGATTTTCTAGAACCAAGAAAAGATTTTTAAGGATGAAATCCTCAAAGTTTTGTGTCATAGATGGTGCTTTGTTTTGGAAAATTCATGAAGGTGTTTTGCTTAATTGTTTGACCATGAATGAAACTAACAGCATCATGAAAAAATTCCATGCAGGGGACTGTGGAGGACACTTATATTGGAAGTCCACAGTTGACAAGATTTTAAGGGCCAGTTATTATTGGCCCTCTCTATTTGCAGATGTCAAGAAGTTTGATGTTTCATGCCACAAATGCCAAATCTTTGAAGGAAAAAGAAAATTACTGCCTTTGCCCCTTAAGCCCATTTCAACCGAAAAACCTTTTCAACAATGGGGTCTTGACTTCATTGGAGAAATTCATCCCTCTTCCTCAGTCCAGCACAAGTGGATTCTGACAGCCACCGATTATTTCACCAAGTGGATTGAAGCCATCCCATGTAGACAAGCCAATGACTCCACCATTATCCAATTCCTTGAAAGCAATATCCTTTCCAGATTTGGCTGCCCTGAGAAAATCATCACTGACAACGCTGTTGCCTTCAAATCCAAAAAGATGATCAAATTCTTCCATAAATACCACATTACCTTGGGCTACTCCACAACTTACTACCCTCAAGGTAATGGCTTGGCTGAATCGTCCAACAAAAGCGTCATCAATATCATAAAGAAATTGCTGGAGGAAAACAAAAAGAACTGACATAGGAAGCTCACAAATGCTCTATGGGCAGACAAACTTTCAACCAAGAAATCCATTGGGATGAGCCCTTATGAATTAGTATATGGCATGGAAGCCAAACTTCCTTCATCTTTGGGCATTCCTACTATTAAACTGTTGCAGGAAATTCAGGCTGAACCAAATGACATGCAGAGAAGAGTTAATCAAACCATTCATCTTCAGCAAACCAGAGAGCAAGTCTTCGACATAGCTCAAATACTGCAAGAAAAACTCAAAAAGGTGTTTGATAAGAAGGCCAAAGCAGAGGATTTCTTTACAAGTTAACAACAAAACAGTTAAAGGAAAGTGCTATTAATAGTTCGAAAGATCAAATCAGTCCAGAAGTCAGCACTAAGAAAGTCAAAGCACAGCCATAACAGAAGAATCAAGGCAATCTGACCTGCTGTTCTTGGCTTCTCGCAAAGAAAAACCATCCCCAAGTGGAGCCACTGTTAGCCTCCTGCTGCAGCAGGTTACTCATATTTCATGATTGACATTTTTACAGACCAAATATGTCATACTTTGCATACTGCAATGCTCCATATTTTCTAAACAGTCTCCAAGCAAAGAAGGCTACTCAGAGTTCATCTAACTGCTTTCCAATTTTGAAGAGTCATTCCAGTTTTGTAGAATTTTCAGCTAAAGGGAGGTCCAAACAGCCTAATCTTGGTCCCCCTAGGTTTCAATTTCCTGTTTTAGAATATAGAGAATGAAAATCTGTCCAAACAGCTTAATCTTGGCAGATTCTTAGATAGGTAGAGAATCAAAGGAGCCCAACTGCTTAATCTGGGTCCTTGGAACAAATAAGGGTAGTTTGTAGATAGGAAGGCATAAATATAAAAATTGAAATGCTGGGTCTGCAAGTCTAAGTGCACCCAAAATAAAAGAAGAAAAAATGTTAGGTAAGTAGGCTGGGTAGGTAGTTTTGAGGTTGTAGAATCTTGATGTTTGTTCATTACCATGTTTTAAAGTATCATCTCTACTCAGGTCACAGTCATCCAACATTTTTCATATGAAGGAGCTCAAACTAGGCATAACTAACTTCCCTTTCTCCATCTTCCCGAAATCATTAACTAATTTCTCCAAAAAGAGGTCAAGATCTACTTGACATCTCTTAGTTTCATCATTTTCCATGTCATTAGCCTAGGTGAAGATCTGCTTCACTCAAGGAGGATCCATACTTGCTCTATAAGGTTTTATCTCCGCGTTGAAGCCTAAGATCTCAAACTTAGCGCTTTCTTATCATTTCCATATTAGCTGCTAACATTATTATTTAACTCCCTATATTTTCCCCCATCCCCTTACTAAAACTATGAAGTTAATCCCCTTAGGTAAATATCCCCTCCCCCTGGTTGAAAATAACCATAAGTACCCCCGGGAATTGCTCAGTTTATCTGAAACTTGGCAAGAACCCTCATGCTGCCCCTTCAAACCATCTTCTGATGCAATAGACTCCTTCCAAAGTATAAAGTTCCTTTTTAGGTTATCGGACCCCTCCCGAGGCCTCAAATACTCTTCAAACGCACATACTCACTCTTTCCGAACTTAATAAACCCTTGCCGATTTCCTTAACATTATTCCGATCCTGGTGAGCCATCTCGCAATATTTTTACCACACAGGTGTGCCCCATTCCTTGTTTCCCGATGCGATATCGCGATATCGGTGATCGGCAGTCGCAAGCATCGCATTTCCAAAATAAATACCTTCTCGTTCCCCGCCGATGCGATATTGCGATTGCATCGAAAGAAGTTTATCGCATCGCAGTAACATATGAGTCACCCTGCCACGTCACCTGGCTGACGTCATCCGCCATACAACTGACATCATACTGACGTCAGTAGCCAAAGGAAAGGAAAAAACGCGCAAGCGCGAAAGTCGAGCTTCAGAGCTCCGGAACAAGAAACGGAGGCAGTTTTCAATGTGCGATTAGCGTGAAGCGCTAATCGCGCATCGCTACGGGAAATGAGCGATATGGGGAAATCTTTTGATTCCTTGGCCCATTTTGCACCTAAAAAGCCCGAAATTGCCCGATTTTTCCAAATTAAACGAATTTGAAGATAGAGAGAGACCAGAGACAGGGATTAAAGAGTATCATATTAGATTTGCAGACAGAAAGCACGTCAAAGAGTATCAGGAAGCGGCGAAGACCATCAAAGTAGCGGCAAAGTGTATCAGAGGAGATTTTCTTAGGGCTCAAGGCAAATCCAACATTAAAACGAAAGATCTGAAAGTCAAGAAGCAATTGAAGACGCATTGAAGGCTCACCATCACAAATGACTGCACATTAAACTCACTGAAGACCAGTGGACCAGAACTCAAGGCACCATTATGATAGAACCACTGCACCAAGCCACACAGGACACCCCATCAACTCAACTTGATTCAGCTGCCTCTGGCGCAGCCCAAAGGACTTATTTGCATTTAGTTCCAACAATAATTAGGTTTTTAGAAAAAGCTTTTTCCGGCAGACCTGTTTAGGTCAGCTGTAATAAATGACTTTAGATATTTTTCTTATATATACCACCCTAAAAACTGTATTAAGGGTTGGTTGGTCGAGAAGCTATTCTTAGCTGATTTTGCTCCAGGAGAGACTCGCACTGTAATAACTGATAGTTTCTATAATCAAAGATTTCTTATGAGCTTTGGAGAATGGATTGTTCACTGTGTTTAACGGTTGAAGAGTGATTATGGAATTCTTGTGCTTTCGCATAACTCAATAAGTGCTTATTACCTCTGTTTTCCATTCATAAGTTACCATCTAAGCAGCAGAAAAGAAGATTACCTTAGAATTTGTTTAATTACACTCTATGCTCAATTTCTGTTGTTTCTTTATGTTTTCATCTGTTTAGGCATAAATATGAATTCCATATGGCTCATGTTTGCCCTAACCTTATCACGCATGACAGTTATCCAGGGATTCTTCATTGCCCCTAGATAGAGTTCGTCCTTTCCCTCTGTTAAGCTGAGTGAGAGATTCTTAAGTGCCTCTCATTCCTTACATTTCATTCATCTTTTAGTTTGAAAGTTGTTTTATGTGCAGCTCTCCTGCCCCATATTCCTCTTGTGACCAAGAAAACGCACTGGCAATCCTGACCCATGAATCCATGCCCAATGGTTTGAAACTTATCACTTCATGAATTGGCTCTCTGCTTGAAAGCATTTTCCCTCCATCCAAACATAAACAAAAACCCTAAACCCAATAACTAGCCTAAAATTATCATCAAAGTTAAATCGTAAAGAGAGAGCCCTCTCTGATTGCAGGTGGGCTAGAACCTGCAATCCAAAGATTGGTTTGTGGTTACCTCGGCCGTATCCCTACAGGAGCCCAGGGACAACCTGAGTGTTAACAGGTTCATGTGTCTAGGTCATTACTACTACCTTCAACATTGATGGTTATCATTATTCATCATGGTCATGTCATTTATCAAGTGTTACAGGTCATGGATTAGTCAAATAATCATATAGGTCTTGGTCTAGGTCTTCACCTGTTTTGTCATCACCATTTTAGTTTTAAGTAAAAAGAGCTATGTTTATTATCTTGAGTCCTCATATAAAGGGAGTTAGCATCTTAGGGATAAAATGTAATAAATGTAAAGGTAATACTTTAGTTCATAAAGATATTGCAACAATCAATGGGGTATGATGCCATCTCGTGACATATGCCAAAAAAGGTGTTTTTGAGTTTTAAAGGATCATTCAAGAATTTATTTCACTCATCTCAATTGTATAGAGCTCCAATTGATCAATGAAATCCTTCGAAGAAACCTCAACATCGATTGCCATTCTCAAAAGGTGATTGGAACCCCCTCCAAAGCTCCACGTTGCATTTTTGACCCTTTGTTGCGTTTTCACTTCTAGAGGCAAAGCATACATCTCCAAAGGTTTTCTGTGGCCAATGAAGGTTTGATAAACCTATTGACAAGTAAGTTAAATCTCTTTCTAGCTCCTATCAACATTTATTTCATCTTTTCAGCGGAGAAGCCCTCCCACAATCCCAGGTTATGTTTTTGGTGGGTGAGCTCCATAGTTTGTGTTGCAAGAAAATATACCTAGTTTCCTACACATTTTACCCTTACCCACACAAACACACTTCCCTTGGCTTTCCTTATCCCTCCCCCCTCATTCCCATAAGTCTTAGAGCTAACCCTAGTCTATACTCTATGTTTTTGGTAGAAATTAGGGTTAAGACTGTGTTTTAATTCCTACCACTCATCCCTTCACTCCCTATCTGATTTTTCTCTTCCCTAAGCTTCCCAACACACATCCCTACCTCCCAAAATTTTCCTACTAAGATATCTCCTTTCGAACCCCTCTCTTCCCTCACCTCAAGACACTAACACTAATCCCCTACTGTCCCAACTAAAACCTTTTTTCCCCTTTTCATCCATCTAGGGTTTTGCTGTGGAAATTCAAATCATGGAAAGTGAGAAGAAGGCATATAATAAAGGAGGTCAGGTGTCTAGATTTGAGCCAGCTCATGATGATGAAATCAATGCTTCACCATTCATCAAAAGGTCATGTGAAAAAGTAGGTTGCCTAGGGTTTTGTGAGCAAATTCAACAAGTGGGATACCATGCCAAGTTGACAAGCCTCTATTCCACCAACTTCAAAAGAGGAAAATCAACAATATCAGGGATAGAATTTATCATATCAACAGACGTGATTGGCATAATTTTTAGGGTTTTGAGGTCATTTTCCACACATAGTTACAATCTTACTTCAAAATCAGTTTCTGAAGTAAGGAAGATGAATTTGACAAAAGTGAAAGACATTTTTGTAACAAAAACTTCTTTCAATGTTTACACAGGTATCATAGATGGGGAGATATGCAACTTTCGGGGAGACATATTTCAGAAAATCAAAATTTTCCAAGTTAATTCCCTGTTTTAGACATGATTTTGTGGCACGGATTATAAGAAAATTAAAATGAATTTCCACAACCTCAGAGAAGGTTTGCTTCACAACATTTTTATATAAAAAAACTCTCCCAATTTTTCAAAACCTTTCATGGTTAGAGACATTATGTTTCATCTTTGAGGCCTATTTTTCCAGAAAACCCATAAATTTTACACAGTTTTTTGTCCAAAAAGGTAGTGTGCCCCATGCTTCGTTTTTGTTGGGGGCTTCCATTTGACAAAAGGTTTACATTTATAGATTATTTTTGACCTCCACATCAAAATTATCAAACTGGAGTTCCACTTCAACACATTTTGGCAGGGAAAAAAAAAAAAAAAATAGTGAAAAACACCTTTTTGGCCAGTTTTTCAGCAACACGCTACGTTTTTGGAGTAGCTGTGGGAGAATTGAATTTTGGAGTTCTTCAAGCACAATTTTTTAGTTCTTGAGGGTTCTATGATGCAATAGACATGCAAACATTTTTCCAGCATTTCACAGATCCTTATTTTGAGCACGGAAACCCCTCCAAAAGCCTTTTGGAAGCAACACGATACGTTTTCTGCAGACACGTTACATTTTCAGGGAATTCGCTATGTTTTTTATTGGAAGGGAATTTTTTTACTTTTCTCAGTCAAGTTTGAGTTTTCTTGATGTAATTTCTCATTTGGTGTTGTAATGATGTATTGGGGTGTAATTATGTTTGTTAAAGTAAAAATTGAGTAGATTCATGCTTGTAAAGGTTTCCATGGTCAAATGAATCAGTTTTAGGCCAATTTGGGAGTTTGTTTTAACCTCCCTAGTCATTAGGTTTGGTTAGATAGATTTATGTAAACTGATTATATATTGAGGAATTAGACCCTTGAGAGAGAGTTGGATGTTTGAGAGTCTATATGTAACACAATCTAAGCCATAAAGAGGGTTGGATGTTTGAGAGTCTAGTGGAGCTATTGTATTTGATCATTTTTCAGTAATACAAGCTAGTTGCAACTATTATTAAGGAATTCATGTGGTATGATCTTGTGGTAGTGTTTTTTATTCTATAATTCACTTTTATGAATGAATAATTCATCTTCTTTCCATCTCCTTTCTTTCAGTGATCTTCCTATGAGTTACTAAACATAATTCGTAAGTTTAAGCTCTATTTTGGTAGGAATTTCATGTTTTTGTTCTTCATCTTCTGGTAAATGAATTCATGCTTGCCATTCTCATTTTGATCCTTTCTATTTCTATCCTACACTACACCAAAAAAGCATTGAACTTCCATTGAGACATATCTACCTTGCTCCTTTGTATTTCTACAAATGAGTTTTTCCTAAAACCCTAGCCCTAGTTCCTTGGCTCATTCTTCATCCAACAAACCCTAAATTTCAAGACCCTAGAGCATAACATACCTAGCCTAATATCTTTACTTCCTCCAGTCATTTTTGGCTGCGAAATCATAGAGAGAGACCTCTTTGGTTTGGTAGGGCTAGCTACCAAACTAAAAGCTTGGTTTGACATTACCTTCGTTGGTCTCCTTCTCAGCGTTTGACACTGTGGAGTGATAACATTTTGGCGCCGTTGCTGGGAGAACTTAAGATCATATCTTCCCTAGGAAAGAACGACAAGGATTAGATTTGATTTGATGATGGTGGACAATGGTTAGACACATATGAAGGCTGGAATCATTCACTTGGCGACTCCATATTAGTTTCAAATTTAATTCGAAGACTCCACTGGAGGATGAACCTTACCAACAAAAAAATGAAAGGACAATATGGGAATATTAGGTATTAAAGTTGGAATTTCATCCATGATATAATATGCTTTATTGTAAATTGTTTCCTCTTTATTGAGAATGTCAAGAAGGTTTTCCAAAGTATATTATATTTGAGAAAATATCCCAAACCCGAATTTGATTCCTTTCCTTTGAAGATTGCGAATACAAATTTTGATCTTGGTCAAGACCATTCTTCCAAATCTTATGATGACCATATTCAACTTGATGAGCCTCAAGAGATAAAGACTAATCCTACAACATCTATACATACTCCTACACCTTGTAAAATTCCAGATAGATATAAGCCACTCACCTTACCTCCTCTACTCCATGATTTCCCTGAAAATTATTACAAATATATTCCCAGGTTTGATGGAGAATACGGTAACATCACTGCTGAAAAACACATTCAAAATTTTGAAAAATTTCTCGACCTTTTTGAGATTGAAGAAGATGATGTCAGTATTAGGATTTTTACTTTATCTTTGTAAGGCAAAGCCAAGAAATGGTTCAAAAACTTACCAGTTGCAAGCATTTTCAATTTCCATCAGTTTATGAAAGTCTTTCTTGATAAATGGGTGACCAAGAGTAATCCTTTTCTAATTTTAGAAGAATATAATCATTTGAAAAGACATCCAGGAGAAACAATGCAACACTTTTCATCTAGGTTCAATCAAGTATACCATTCAATCCTTGTTGATATTAAACCACCACCTGACTTAGATTTCTTACACTGCCCAGAAGCCTTTGATCTAGAAATGGAATTTTAATTGAGGGAAAGGGACCCTACCACACTCAAAGAAATGCAAGACAATGCAATAGCTGTGGAAGCTAATTTGCTGGTTAAAAGGTCAAAATTGAAGGAAGCAGAGAGTGAGAACATAGAGAAGGAACCTGAAATATTCAGAAGTGAGACCTGACATTTTGGTAAGTGCAATGGAAGAAATGATGCAAAAGGTCATCATGAGAGATAAACCTGCTGTTCAAAAAAACCATTTCACACTTATTCTGGAAGAAGAAGAGGTTAATGGACCTAACCATTTTCTTGCTAATCTCAGTTACCTTAGATTCAAAAATGATTGCTTTTTGTATTCATTTATGGACAGTCATGAAAATGGATTTGTAGATCACCCTGTCGAGGATCAATCTGTTGATCTAATTGTTGGAAATAATACTAAGAGGTGGGGG
>APFE030815800.1:0-11689 GCA_000404065.3 Pinus taeda
TAACCCCCTTGACACCAGCTGGCCTAGACAAAATTAAACCAGATTGTGATCGAGATTCATCACAAGAAACCTATGACTTGGAGTGAGAAACCATAACAAAACTATGATCTTTGATAGCAATTGAACCACAAGATATCAATTGTATGAGGATAGTGGAGGCTTTGGTTTGTGTAGGCATAAAATAGGTCTCTCCTTCAACAAATTGACATCTTAAAGTGCTTGCCTTGCCGTTGGATTTCATTTTGGAATCTGGACTCTCTCGAGAATTTCTTGAAGAAGATGGAGGAGATACCCCACCTCCACTAAACTATGTGGGAATCTATTATTCATGTTGGTTCTCCTTGGATTGAGTCAAACTTGAGTTACATTATTCTTCTTCCCCTTCTTCAGTAGAGACTCCTTTGGTACACCTGACTCTTCTTTCTTTTATCTGTGCTATCCCTTTTTTGGGTAATGTTGTCTTTGAGTTAATGTGTTTTGTCCTTATTTAGTGTTAGAATTATCTGTTTCATTAGTAGTTGGATTGACAACAAGTGGCATAAAATATTATTCCTATCACATCTACAAGTTGGTAAGTGAAGCAAGGTAGATGGGAAGCTTATCATTAAGGAAACACACAAAGAAATTGAAATAGAAACCAACAATTAAAAACAAACGCTGATATTTTAAATAGAGATCTTATCTTAAGGCATATAATAAAGCCAATTTAAAGATACAAGTTTATTTTAATAGTCCAGTATTTGTACAAGAAAAACTTTTGTGAAATGTTTATGGGAGAGGAAAGTCTAGAATAAGGGCTAGAAATGCCTCAGAAATATTTTCTGGCCATTTCATGATTTTGGCAAGAATTTCTACAAAATCAAAATGATTTTTATCATTAATGATGGATCCCATGATCAACCATTATTTTAAATTTTAAAGTGGAAAAAATGATGAAGAGAAACTCCCAAATCCTAAAATCGATGCCAAATTTTTTCCAGGAAAGATAGGGCTTATACATTGTAAATACAGTGCAAACCCTCCATTTTTCTTCAATGATATCTTACAACGACCTTGTGAATTTTGTGAATAGACTTCATGTTTGTACACTTTCGGAGATGCTTTTGATATGCAAGGTGAGACAGATAAATAGTAAGAGATGTTTTCTAAGATTTTAGAGGGTTTCATGAATCTGGACCATTAGGCTTTTTCGTTCTTGAAATTTTCCTTCTTCATAAGGATAATAGAATTTGCTTGTTTGAATGCCTCCATGTAGGAGACTTAAAGACCTTAGTAAAACATACTGAGAGAGAACCAACCTCTTAGGAGGTATGTCACAAAGCTACAAAGTTTATAAGGAGGAAGGTTTTGAGGGCATAGGTCAGTCTATGTGGGTAGTTTTATCAAGGATCCATGTTTATCTTTTACAAGATAGTACATGGATTAAGTGTTGTCAAAGAACCATAAAGTCAAAATATGAATGCCAATTATAAAGAAACAACAACAATTATGTTGGGCTAGGGAAAGAGCAAAAGAAGAGTTGGAGCTTGATTAACCTCTTCATCAACATCATAAAGCCAATGATTGTAGAGGGAGACAAGAAAAAGGAAAAATGCCAAATGGTTGGAGGAAGTTTTCTTCATTGTTTGCTAATACTCGAACAATTTTATTAGACTTGCAAGTACTAGGCGAGTCTTAAATTGATTTTCACGTTTGATGCGATAGCCAACCTAGAGATAAGAACCAAGTATAAAAAGTCATTACTATCATCCAAAAATATGATTTCATGTGGAGGAGGATTTTCATCAGAGTTACAGTTGTGTAATAATATAATTCATTTTTACATCAATATTCAGAGCACTTTTAAGAATCCGATTAAGATTTGAAAGGTTAATATGTTGGTCAGTTGGTTTATATTTCTCTCTTAATTCATATTGTAGTTCAAGATCCATGGTGTTTGGAATCTACATATAAATTTTGAAACTTTGTACGATAATGTATCTAAACCTTAAAGTAAATTTAAAATTCCACATTTGTCTATTTAATACTTATTATTTACATTATTGTTTATTTTGATGTTTATGAAGTGGATTTATCATGGAATGAATTGTTTTACATTTTTTAAATTTGAGTATATTGTGAGTATATTTTCATTTGTTGAGTTTTATGTTCAATATTCATGAGTTATTCCCAAGTGTAAGTCACACTCGTGAGGGCATGACAACGAGAGAGTGCCAAGGTGTTCTAGTGAATGTAAGGTTCCCAAGTCATGGAAAAATTTAATGCTAGTTGTGAGGTCATGACTAGTAAGGTGTGTTAGGGAATGCTAGGGCATGCTAACTTGTGCTAGATAGTACGAAGACATGCCAAACAAGCTAAGATGTTCCAAGTGCTAAGGCATGCCAAGATGTACAAGGGTTCCAAGTCCCTACCTCATTTTCTTCCATATGTTATCCACTTATGACATTTCCTTTGCAATATTTGGTGAATTTGTTAGTTATAGGTCATTTACAGGTTATAAATATCTTCAGAGTTTCACTTCTAATTGAGTATTCAACTGAACATATTGATTCTCTTATACATAACTATTTTTCCCTCCACCCACTTTTCATAACATCAATAACCATTAGGTAGGGAACTGCAGCTTCGATGTTTCTTTGATTGTTTAGTAAAATATTGCCAAGACTTTAATTTATTGAAAGTTGTAGAATTTACAATTTATGAAGTTTCAAGGTGTAATTTTAAAAAGTATAATCCTTTAAATGGTGCTAGCTCAAGGGAAGAGCACCTGATTTACAAGCAAGAGGTTGGTGGTTTGATTCCATCGTGCCTTGAAATCCATATGGAATGGCGACGATCAATTTTTGGTGATGGAGGCTCTTTTGACCATCACCAATGATATTTGGTGACATTTTTCGACCCTCACCAAAAATATGAAATGGTGATGGTCAATGAATGCCACCATATATACACATCAATAGTGACGACCCTCAAAGGTCCATACCCATAAATCATTGTTGTTGATATGAAATGGTGATGGTCATTGTCCATCATTATAGTCATTATTTGTGACGGACTTTGAATGTCACCACAACACTTATACTTCTACCAATGCGACCTTTGGTGATGGTCAACGAACGTCACCATATATATGCATCAATAGTGACGGCCATTAAAGATCCATCACAATAAATCATTGTTGTTCATATGAAATGGTGGCGGTCACTATCCATCATTATAATTAATATTTGTGATGGACCTTGAATGTCACCATAACACCTATACTTTTGGCAACGCCACCTTTGGTGATGTTCAGTTTTTGGTGACGGAGGATATGGTCCATCACCATTTCTCATATGTAATGGTGACGATTGCTATCCGTCATTATAAATCATTATTGGTGACGAACTTTGAATGTCACTACAACACCTACATTTTTGGTGACGCCACCTTTGGTGATGTTCAGGTTTTGGTGACAGAGGCTATGGTATGTCACCATTACTCATATGAAATGTTGATGGTCACTATCTGTCATTATAAATCATTATTGGTGACAGATTTTGTATGTCACTACAACACCTATACTTTTGGCGATGCCACCTTTGGTGACGTTCAGTTTTTGGTGACGAATGCTCTTTTGACCGTCATCAATGAGCTTATGGTGACATTTTTTGCCCCTCACCAATGTCCTTTTTTCTTGTAGTGTATCATTGGGATCGTACAATATGTTGTTGGGTATGGACTAGTTGTACCTTCACAGGACCAAAGTGGATTGTTATGACAAATCCATTGAGTGCTTGGATGACAATGGAGAAAAGAGAGTCTTACAAGGTAAGAAGAAGGCAACATTAGTTAGAATGGTGAAAACTATGCAGGCAAAGTGTAGTCGTAGAAAAGGGAGTGTTTTATTTGTAGTGTATATTTCTAGTGATAAAGTTAAGGATGTTGAGGATGCAAAGGTATTGAGAGGGTACCCAATCTTACAACAGTTTCAGGATGTATTTACCACAGATATTTTAGAGTTTCCACCTCGTAGGCAAGTGGATTTTTATATTGATTTGGTACTAGGGGATGTGCTAACATCAAAGGCACCTTACAGGATGAGCACACCAGAGTTAATAGAGCTGAAGTTGCAGTTGAAGGAAATTGCTTGATAAGGGATACATTAGGACAAGTGTATCACCTTAGGGTGCACGGGTATTGCTTGTAAAGAAGAAGGATGGTACTATTAGGTTATGCATTGATTACAATAAGTTGAACAAGGTGACCATTAAGAAGATATTCATTGCTTAGGATTGATGATTTCTTCGATCAATTGAAGGGAGTAACAATGTTCTCAAAGATTGATCTGAGATCAGGATATCATCAAGCATTGATTAAAGAAGAGGAAATTTACAAGACAACTTTATGAACTAGGTATGGGAATTATGAGTTCATTGTAGTTCCATTTGGTTTGAATAATGCTACAACAACCTTTATGTGATTGATGAATAGTGTGTTGCATCATTATCTGGACAATTTTGTTATTGTATCCATTAATGACATCTTGATATATTCTAAAAATGAGGAAGAACGTGTTGAGCATTTAGCAGCAGTGTTAAGGTTGCTAAGAGAGCATCAGTTGTATGCTAAGCTTAGCAAATGTAGTTTCTTTTAGACAAAGGTACATTACTTGGGACATGTTGTCTCCAAGGAAGGCATAGTAGTGGATCTAGAGAAGATAAGGGTTATCATGGAGTGGGCAGCTCCTAAAAATGTGGATGAGGTAAGACATTCATGGGGTTAGCAGGTTACTATGGGAGGTTCATCAAGATTTTTTCTCACATTTCATATCTTACCACACAACTACAAAGGAAAGGAAATAAATCTCAATGACAGAGGAATGTGCAACAAGTTTTGAGAAGTTGAAGTATTTGTTGACAAATGATCATGTGTTAAAGATTGCAAATCTAAACAAAGAGTTTTTGGTATGCACAGATGCTTGCAAGAGAGGACTTGGTGGATTCCTTATGCAATAGGGATAGGTATTATGTTATGAATCACATAAACTGAATGATCACAAGAAGAATTATGTGATACATGATCTTGAGTTGGCAGTGATCATCCATGTGTTGACTATGTGGATGCACTATCTTCTTGGCAGGAGGTTTTTATTAATGAGTGATCACAGTGGGTTGAGATACTTATTTAATCAGTGGAATTTTGATGCTATATAAGAAATATGGTTGGCCACAATCAGTGAGTTTGATTTTGAGATCAGGTACATCAAGGGTATGGAGAAAAGGGTTACAAGTTCTCTTAGTAGGCAGATATAGGTGAATCATATTGCAACTATGAGTTCTTATGGGACGGACTTACATGATCAAATATTGCAAGAAGGTCAACATAATGACAGGTACATGAAGCTTATGTATAGGTTACAGTAGGGTACATGTGATCAATATGTGGACTATCATATCTCAACAGATGGCTTGATCAGATTTAGGGACATGATATATCTGCTAGACAGTAGTGAGCACAAGAATACTATCTTGCAATAATTTCATGCAAAACCGTATTCAAGTCACAAACAATACCAAAATACATTGACAATAGTGAAGAGGTTTTATCATTGGCCGAATATGAAAAAAGACGTGGTAGAGTTTGTGCCTATATGTTTGCACTGTCAGTAGGTGAAAGAAGAATGTAAGCATCTAGGTGGATTACTACAACCGATTTTGATTCCAGAGTGGAAGTGGGAGGTCATTTCCATGGATTTAATCACAAGTTTGATGAGGACATCCAGAAATCATGATTCCATCATGTTTGTGGTGGACATGTTGACAAAGGTAGCGCAATTCATTCCAATGAAGTCTGCTTATTCATCTAGTGATGTAGCATGGGTCTTCATTTAATATGTAGTGATACCGCATGGTGTTTTGAATAATGTTGTGCCATACAAGGACGCTAATTTCACTTCCAAATTTTGGAAGGAGTTTTTTGCAGGATTGGGGACAAAGTTGGCCTTCAATACAACTTATCATCCACAAAAATATGGAAAAATAGAGAGGGTCAAAAAGATATTGGAGGACATGTTAAGGATGTATGTGATGCATCAACAACAGAAGTGAGAAGAGTATCTTCCACTAGTTGAGTTTGCTTATTGCAATGGGTATCAGGAATCTTTAAGGATGAGTACATTTGAGGAATTTTATGGGTAGAGTTGTAATACTCCCGTTAGTTGGAGTGATCTAGTGAATAAGGTGTTTATTAGAATGGATATGTTGGCAGATATGGAACATGAAATCTGGGTAATCAAGAAGAAACTAAAGGCATCAAAAGACAGATAAAAAATTTATGTAGATTGGAACAAGTTATTTAAGGAGTTTCAGGTTGGGGAATAGATGTATTTGCACATCAAGCCAAAGAAGACCTCCTTCAGGATTAGATCGTGTGCCAAGTTGGTACCATAGTTTTGCTGACCTTTTAATATTATTGAAAGGATTGGAATAGTAGCTTATTGACTTGTATTACCTTTAACAGTGAAAGTCTATGATATTTTCCATGTGTCATTGCTTAATAAGTATGTTAAATATGTTTATCATGTGATTGATTGGTCTATATTGCAGGTGGAGCTAGATGGATAATTTCAGTTGGAACCTCAATGTATATTGTAGAGAAATATGCTCTTGCTCCATAATCAAGTAGGTTAAAGTGCAATGGAAGAAATTTAGTCCCCATGAAGCTACATGGGAGATGTCAAATCATATGTGGGTTATGTATCCTTCATTATTCGCTAGTTGAGCGAATGTTTTTGACATATGTTGTGGTGTGATGTTTTATTATATGTATATGGATGTAAATACCACCATGAGTTTCATTATAAAGCTCCAAGAAGCAATATGGGTTTCATGTTGTTATGTTGTCATGTTGGTTGTTTCCCCAAGCTTTTTTAAGGCAACCATGGTTCACGGTCACTAAGTGGCCGCTACATCCACCAGCAGTAATCCATACAGATCCATCAAAGTTGGCCTAATATATTGGGCCTAACCCTAAGGGAATTGAGGAGATTTGACCTTGTGACCTCCCAATAGGCAAGGTACGAATGAGGGCTCGACCAATTGAGCTATCCGTTGGGGCTTGTTGTCATGTTGGTTTGATTTACAACAAGCTGATCATTGTAAATTTTGCATCAAGCTAAGTTATAAAGCTCCATGGGAAGTATGTTTTTATTTCAACAATATTCTTGGTTGAAGGTGTCATTGAACATTGAGGACAACGTTCCCCCAAGAGCGAGGGTTTTGTAACGAACCTAGTGAAAATTCCATGTAATAAAAGTTAATAAGGGAAAAATAATAACTATGGTTATGGGACACTTATTCCAAGCCGAGTGTTGGGAAAAAAATCCTAGTGTGAGTGTGGTATGGCTAAGAAAATTGGAAAAGGAAATCAAAAATTCCTTTGAAAGGCATGAAGCATTAATTGACATTTTATTTATGAAAATAATGGAAATCAGGAGAAAATGATGGTTAAAAGTCATAGGTTGGCTGTGAGGAGGAAAATAAAGGAAAGTAATGGAAAATAAAGAAAATAGATGCCTCATTAATAAAAAGGATTTTGAGGATGAGTTGGTACCCTTTGCGAATTTTACCTTTTGTCAGTTCAATTTTGGAGCTCTCTCTATATTGTCTCTCTCACACTCTTGGAGACTTACATTTTTCTTGGAGAACTTCAACATTGAATTAAGAAAAGAAAATAAGGCAAAGGAAAGTGAGGATCAAGCATGGAAGAGCATGATTAAGCAATTACATCAGGATTATTTGTAGGTATCAGTTTGCATGTGTGATTTCCTTGCTATATTTGGCATGCATGGTACATGCATGTGTGTGTTTGATCCTCAAGTTGTCATTGGCATGGGATTTTCTATGCATGACAGTGTTCTTCAGCCTTTCCTTGCCATTTCTAGATAGCCATGGTGTGATGTGTTCTCATGTTCTGGTTGAGTTGTATTGCCAGATGGATTTAAAACTGAGAGAGGTGGTGTTTGAAAGAAAGAACAAATGACATAGTGATCCTTGAATCAGATTATAGATTGTAGTAAAGCCTTGTCTTAGTAAACGTTGAACCATACCATGGGTTGTGGTAAAGCCATATTTTGTGTTACTTCGGTGGGCCTAGGAATCCTCGACCGATGAATGAAAATATCGTAAGTCCTAGAGGTGGGTGCCCTCGGCTAGGCCTAGGAATCCTTGGCCGGTGAATGGTAGGATATGCAGTAAATCCTAGAGGGTGGAGTCTTGATTAGGCCTAGGGATCCTCGACCATTGTATGGAGGGATGTACGGTAAATCATAGAGACTAGGAGACAAGAAAATTCCTCATGTTGTAGGTGGAGAAATATGGTGTCATCCACGCTTATTTAGGGCTTAAAGATCCGGCGGGGATTGCGGTAAAGCATTGGTTGATTTTGGTTATGATTCCCGCATTCATGCTTGGAATATGGCATGAGGGTGACTGGATGAAAGAAATATTTGGTTTAATCAATCTATGGTCAGGTTGTATGTGGAAGTCCCACACCTAGTTGGCTTATGCATTCATTTATAAGATTTCCTTCTCCTTGGTATTTCATTTGTAAATATACTGGTTTATATGTGGATTTTATGTTTGTTGTATCCTGATGATTTATGTTGTTTATATTTTGGTTATAAGTATATTTTACGATCGTGATTATGTATGACTTTCATCATGTTTTGATTTGTAAATGAATGAATAATGAATATATGACCTAATAGAGGATAATGAAACTAATGTGATAAGGCATCAATGTTTCTTAGCGATTCTGAGATAAGTATGAGATCCCTATGCTAAGATATGTTGTTACGACCAGCAGAATGCATATTTGTGACATGTTTGACAGAATTCATGTCATTTCCAGTAGGGGTCCATTGAAGTATTGTTTAAGTATTTTCATTAGTATCATTATTTTAGTGTTACTTTTAATTTATGGAAGTTCCATGGAGTTATGGGAAATGGCCTGAGTCCTGGCCTTGAAAAAGTGGCACAGAATCCGGGGTCACAGGCTTAGAATTAGTTGAATAATACCCTAGTCGCTTGTGTTCCCTTGCTATCAAAGCATCTAGAGGGTCCCAACCGCATGCATGGCCATGTCGTGGGAGCAGTTGAGGCTCTAGGTCAATAAAATGTTAAGTTTCCTCAGGCGCTGGATGGCTCCTGGAGGTTCTGTAGCATGTGTGAAAGGTCAATTTGGTTTTGTTTTGCTAGTTCCACTTCCTTATACGTACATGGGCAGTTGAATCATATCATAGTAGCCTCTCGTCACATGTTTACCCCACTGGACCATTTAACTTGGGTTAATGTGGGAGGAGGGTGTTACATTTATGCATCTCATGTATGTATGCATATTGATCATTTTCATAGAGTTTATTAATTTTGATGTGATGTCAAAGTTACTTGATTAGCTTCTACTTTAGTAAGAGGCATTGTTTTAGGCATGTTGTACCACATTATCAACATTCCCTTTTCCTATATTTTCTATTAATATTTTATTATTTGTTATGTATTTTTGTTGGTTTTCACTTTTCATTAGTAAAGAAGAAAGGCATTGGAATATTATATGTTATTCATTATAAATAAGGAAAGCTATGTGGAGAGAAAATTTTATGTTATATTTTAGAATTATTATTAACAATAGTTCAAATGGATGTCATGTCTAACGCATTAGGTAATGCATTGGCCATCTATTAATGAACTATTTTACGAAAACTCTAAAAACAATTTACAAGGTTAACTTTATAAACACAATTAATTAAATTTATTTTATTTTATTTAATATTTCAATTGCGATTGGTTGAATGTGTTTCTCTCTTATTGTGTAATGATGAAATTCATGACGTGATTGTACCTATGTGATCTCAATTGTGCGGAAAAGCGAAGATTGATATGATCTAACAGTGTGTTGAGTAGATGAATGATGGATCCGACGAATTATATTTATATCTCAAATACCACAAATTTTGCTATAAGAAGGTTGGGTAGGTGACATCCCTTCCAATCCTATCTATTTCTATGACAGTATTTCAATGTCATAGTTAAGAGCCATCCATGCATATTTATATCTATAGTTTCCTTGTTAATCTAATTATCTATTTATAAGTTGTTCTCATGATTCGTGTGGATAAAGAAACACATTTTATAATATTTCATTTATTGTTTTAATGTTCACGATTCATGTTTCCCACCCACATAAACAACATATGTAGAGTTAGAAAGTCGTTCCCTTAACATAAAAACTGATATATAAGTGCATTTACTCATTGGAAACAAATTTGGATGAGGTGTACTCCAAAAACAAACATAAATGTACCTAAAAAGGTTCCACTCTTTTATTTTTGATATTTATCAAAACAACTATAAATTATAATACATTAATATTATAATTTATATTTCTTTTTTACATTTACATTTTGATTTTTTTTTTTTAACTTTTACTTTTGATCTTTCACAATTAAAATAATTATTTTAAAATATTTTATTTAAAAAATATTGATTTAATATCTTCATTAATAATACCATTTCTTTTTATATAATTAAAATTATAACAATATTTAAAATTAAAACATACCCAAATTCCTATTCTTTTGGCTTCACAACATTTCACATATGAATTTTCCAAAATTCATCAAATTGTAATTAATATTTTTTATTTATTAAAATACGAAATCTATAATTAAACATCAAATTCACATAACTTGAGGATTTCAAATGAATAGTGATTCATTAAATTCACACAACCTCAGGATTTCAAATGAATAGTGATTCATTGCACAAAGATGAATAAATAATTCAAAATTTTTATCCATAATAATAACATATTCATGAAAATTCTTTATTTATAAAATAACTTTTCCTATTGTTTTCCTAATATGTAATATTTCAATTATAATTAATTAATAATTTTATATATTCAAAAAAAACTCTCATTTTAAAATTTAAAAAATGTTTTTTTAATTGCAATATTCTTGTAATTATTTAATTTTGCAAAACAATATAATAAGTTATATAAAATATAATATATATTTTAAAAATCAATTAGATTTCATGGTACCAATCACTGAAATCTAAACTGAATGGATTCTAAACCTTAACACTATCTTGAATCAATATTTTTAGTTTAATTTAACTATATATAAACTAAGAGGTAGGGACTAGCTACTATGTAGCACCTTTTATTCAACATAGTGTTGATTATAATTATAGGTAAATTTGAAAGTGGACATTTATTTTTAATAGTTGAAGTTTTATTAAGGTTATTTTCTTAAATGAATGGAAAGTTAAGACTTTATTTAATGGTGTGAAATTATTTGGTCCATAAAATGTATTTACTATTTATTTATTCATCTACTAAGTAAATTTATTAACTTGTTAGTTAATGTATTGAAATGTGAAGTTTGTAGTATTTTTTGAATTTTTCATTAAATTTAATGAAGAAATATATTAAAAAATGGTAAATAAATATGGAATAATATTAATGTAGAATTTTAATTTACTATTTATAATATTAATATTCAAACTAGGTAACTTCATGATAAATTTGTAGAGTTATATTTGTGGAAATGTACTTTTACTTTAGTATTTCTTAATGCAAGTAGAACTATTTAACCATATGTTGGGAGATTATACTAAATAAATTTATATATTATATTTTACATTTT
>APFE030815808.1:0-11019 GCA_000404065.3 Pinus taeda
AAAACTTGGCACAAAAGGGATGCACAAATGGATGAAAAAATGGATGCAAAAAATGATTTAAAAAAGGATGCAAAAAAGGATGTAAAAGTCGATGCAAAAGTTGATGCAAGTGTAGGTGCAAAAAGTGGATGCAAATGAGGATGCAAAAGTATGTCAAACAAAATTAGGTGCCAAACTTGATGCAAAACCTGGAACAAAACTTGGTGCAAAGGATGACACAAAACTTGGCATAAAATTTGGTGCAAAATGTGGTGCAAAACCTATTGCAATATCTGGTGCTAAACTTGGTGTAATACTTGGTGCAAAACTCGATGCAAATTTTGTGTCAAGTTTTGCACCATATTTGATAAATGGATGCAAATAGCACCAAAAATGGGCTCTAGATGCAAAAAAAGAAGTAAAAAAGGATGCTAATCACAGGATTTGTTGTAGTGTTTCCCACCAAACTTTCAGTGTTCCTCCACCTTTCATAAAGGTCAATTTTACATTTCATTCCACGATTTATATTTTTTTTTCATAAATTGAAGGAATGGAGCTCAATGAGATAAAAGAAGTCTGGATGAAGGGAAGTAGGTACCCAAGACTTCTTGTGTGTTGAGTCTCCTGGTGACGTCTCTGTAGAGTATCTTGAAGTATTTGGTAGAGTGAGAAATTGAGAGCCATGGTTCTCTTCGAAAGCGAAGGCACCCACAGAGAACTGCCATGAAGACTGAGGATAGTCAGCGTGTAGTGTGTGACAGCATGCCTTGACACATGCAACAGTGGACAACAAAAGTAATAGTGAAAATTGTTTACTTGAATCAACAATGAATTTCCATGATGACCGATGATAGTCAGCGAGCAATGTACAAACACATGCCTTGACACATCCAATGGTGGACAACAAAAGTTGTAACAACCCCGGTGAAAATTTTATGTAATAAAAGTTAATAAAGGCAAAATAAGACCACGGTTAGGGGCCACTTATTCCAAACTGAATGTTGGGCAAAGATATCCTAGTGGGCATGACTCATTGTGAGTTTTGGCTCAGGAAATTTGACAAAGGAAAAGGAAAAGGCATTAAAAGGAAAAAAGACATTTTTGGCACATTTATTTATGAAAATAAAGGAAAATAGGAGAAAAGTAAGGTGAAAGGTCACAGGTTTCATGTGAGGAGGAAATTGAAGGAAAATAATGAAAAATGAAGAAAATAGAGGCCTCATTAATAAAAAGGTTTCTGAGGATTAGTTGGCAACCTTTTGTCAGTTCAATTTTGGAGCTCTCTAATTATTCTCTCTCTCTCTCTCTCACACTCTTAGCCACTTAGAGTTTTCTTGGAGCACTCTAGCTTTGGATCAAGGAAGGAAAACAAGGTTCAAGGAAGAAGAGCAGGATTAGGTAGCTTCAAGAAGAAAATTGCAGTTAACCTTTCTCATGTGTGATTTCTTAGCTGGTTTGGACACACATGGCTTTGAATGTTGGTGTATCATTCTCTTGTTGTCAATGGCATGGTTTTTCCGGTTATGATAATGGTTTTCAGCATAGTCTTACCTTTTTTTGGATGCCATGGTATGTTGGGATGTTTATCTCAATTTTGAGCTTTGGTTTTTAGGATGGATTTTGAAATTCAGGGCGGAGGTGGTCTCAAGGTTCGTTCCCAAAGGCCTAGGAATCCCTTGACTAGTTTTGTCGGGATACACGGTAAAGTCTGAGAGAGAAGTCTCAGTTTAGGGCCTAGTGATCCATGTTTGGATTGCAGTAAATCTTGAGATACTGGTCTTAGTTTAGGGCCTAGCGATCCATGATTGGATTGTGGTAAAGCCTGAGAGACAAGGAGATAGAAAAATTCCTTAAGGATAGTGATGGATTCTAGATGGCATTCCAAGTTCAGCTCGATTGTGATCAGAGGATCGATTTGGGTGTGATCATGGTTTGGTGAGGGTGGAGGTGGTTTAACCTCTGGATTCCCTTGGTTGTTATTAGATTGGTTTTTCTATGAGATCCCACATTCATGCTTGGAATATAGAACAGGGGTGGCTGGTTGAAAGAGAGATTTGGTTCAACCATGTCTATGGTCGAGTCATACATGGAAGTCCCGAACCTGGTCAAATTTTCCTATGATTAATAAAATCTAAGTTCTCTTATTTTTGCATTGATTTATACATGGATTTAATGGTTGTCATATCTATGATATTTATATGGTTTTATGTTGGTTATAAGCATGATTAAATGACTGGCTCATATCATGGCTATTTCATCTATTTACTTGTAATTGTTAAATGGACGGATGCAAGACCTAATTTATGATATAATATTTCAATGGAGAAGGAGGTGAGCCTTCTAGTTATGTTTCATAAGTTCTTTCAGTAATTTATGCTTCGTCTTGTATCTTAGACCTGTAGGTTGCATTGATGCCAAGTGCTTGACAAAATGTCAGTCATAGTTGGGGATTCTTAGCCCTAGTCTTGAGGTTGATTTTTGATTTATCAACATTGTCATCATGTCTTTGATGGATTCTGAAGGTTGTAGCAAGTTTTGGGCAGAAGCCAGGATTCTAGGCTAGAAAAGTGGCTCAAATCTCGGGGTCACATGCACAGGTATGCTGATACAATTCCACAGTTACTGGCACAGAGGCCTATGAGAGCAACTTTGGGTTGCTGGAGATTGTCATGCCTATAACATGAGAGAGACCAGGGGTTAAAAGGCTTGAATCATATTGGGACTTAGGGACAGGATGTCTAAGTGGCTGACATGTCTCTTGAAGGTGTTGTTGCTGATGTGGATGGGTTTTTTTGATATGTTTCGTCGGTTTCATTTCCTTAAGGTCACCAAGGAATTTAAATCCCTTATAGTAGCCTCTCTCGTTGCATGTTTACCCCGACTGGTCGGTTGCTTGGGTGGGCATGGGAGGAGGGGGTGTTACAGATTGGTATCAGAGTGTGGTTGTGCTCTCCTTGGGTGAATATGTTGGTCATACATGCATGTCAGTTGCATGTGTGTCTCTTACACTTGCATTCCATGTGCTTGTTGCATTGCATCATGTTGATCATGGTTGTAGTAAGGTTGTCATCAGGAACTTGATGTGGTTTTGTGGGATGTGTCGTCGGAAGTATATGACTGGTTGCATATGGTTATATGTTTATTACATGTTGATTATATGTCGCTTGGATACAACCTTGTATGTTAGGTGCATTCTTGAATGTTTGATTACATGTATCAGTCTTGTAGGTTGATTACAAGAATTGACTGCTTATGCTCAATTACATGCATTCATACATATGTGTAGTTGATTAGGGATTTCCTATGCATGTTGATAGTTGCATGTGGCAATGTGTGCAATGGAGTAATGGTTGTTGTCATGCATGAGGTCACAACATGAATTGTTGATATAACCTTGCATTGATGATTAGACCCTAGCTAGAATGATGTTTATGCATTGATACACTTATTTGATATATGTCTATATGATATTATGATTATGTTATACATATATCACACTGATTTGATGATCTTGTAGACAAGGTATCCTCCCTAAATTATTCTAAGGTACGTTGGTTTATTGTGATTTGGTTTAGCTGACATAGTATGCCTTGCAGGAAAGATATCAGATGGCTAGCAAGGTGGTAGACTACATAGAATCTCCCCATGCATCAGATGGGAAACGTGGTGTGGGAAAATCTTTTGATTTGGCAAATGCATTGAGAAGCTTGAAGGAAGAAATAAGGAGTTGCAAAGAAGACAATGACAAAATCATGCAGGCACAAGAGAAACAAGCAGAGGTGAATGTGATACTACTTCAGAGTTTGTCATATTTGTAGCTATAAGGACCACTTCGGATTAGCCATGGACATGAGGACAAAACTAATGGGTTAAGTGGCAATAGGTATCCTAGTATACACAGGTCAGATATATCTGATAGGATCAAAGACGACAGGTTGTTGGATAATCCAGATAGGAGAGGTGATTAACACACGTACTATTCCAATTCTGGTTCTGATAGGCATCATGATTGTTGTTGTTATCATCCTTACAGGAGGAGTGATATGGGATACTTGCCGGATGAGTTTAAGAAAGCAAAGCCACTTACCTTGGATGGAGAGATGAAGAAATCACATGATACATAAGCATGGTTGCTTGGTATGAATAAATTCTTCCAATTGCATGATTATTCAGAAAACATGAAAGCAAAGATATCCACTTTTAGTATCAAAGGTAAAGCGGATATTTGGTGGGAAGATGTGAACAATGTCAAAGGTATATATGAGTAGGATTTGACTACGCATGCATTTGAAAGGCTCTTCAAGAAGAAGTACTTGTCGGAAAGGTACTATGATGATAGAGCTAAGGAGTTTTATGAGTTGCGGATGGGTTCTATGACAAATGATGAGTATACTAATTGTTGAGATATGTTCTTTGCCTCAAGGAGGAGAAGGAAAAGGTTCAAAAATTCATCAGTGGATTTCCAGTTGCATACAGAGACCGGATTCAATTCGATGAGCCTATATCATTGGAGGAAGCCATCCGAAAGTTGAAACATTGTTATGAGCAGTTGAAGCGCAAAGATGAACCTAAGCACAACTTGAAAAGAAATGAGAAAGCCAAAGGAAAATGGCCAACAAAGAGAGGAAGACTTCAAGATGCAAGTGAGAAAGAAAATGAAGTTCCTTACAAGAGATTCAATACATTTGAGAAGGGGCGTGGAGAGCAGCAAGCTAGAGGTGGTGGTAGGGAACCATTGTAGTGTTGGATATGTGGTAAGGATCATCGTAAGAGGGATTGTCCATAGCATCAAAGTGGTGCATTAGGGGAATTTTGAGGTCTAAAATGGGCCTCCTAAGGAAATTATAAAATAATAGTGGAAATAATAAAATAATATTAGATTACATCATCAAAGTTTAGAGGGGAAAAAGAAAAAACTATTTTTTCAACTCATAGCTTCAACTTATCTCCATATGGGTTTACTCAAATTTCGAGTGGAAACACTCATTGGATGCATAATTTGATTCCTCATCCAAGGAGTACCCATGTTGCATACATTTGATGGGCATTGCTACATGAAAAATGAGAAATACATGAAAAATGTGATTGCAATCATGTTTTTTCATGTATTTCTCATTTTTCGTGTAGCAGGGTCCATCGAAAGTATGCAACATGGATACTCCTTGGATGATGAATTAAATTTTGCATCCAACGAGTACTACCACTCAAAATTTGAGTTAAACCTTAGGCAGAAGTTGAAAATATGAGTTGAAAAATTAGTTTTATTATTTTATTATTATATAATCTTTTTACCTTTTTACTCCAAAAATGGTGAATCATCACCCATGGTTGACATCATCATCTCTATCCTATTGGTTCTTATAAAGTGTATTTTGGTTGTACATTTTTCTTAGGAGGCCCATTTTAGACCTCAAAATTCCCCTAAAGGAGGCACATACAGTTGGTGATGTTGGTTGTAGCATTCCTTGGATTTATGCAGCTGTGGACAATAGGTAGGTGGACCATCAGACATCGTTCGTTGAGATGGATGGTAAGCTCTGTGATCAAGTTGTTTCTATTTTGATTATTCCTAGAGCTAACTATAATTATCTTAATCATGACTTGGTGGATAAGTGTGGTTTGAGAAAACAAGTGCATGCATAATCATGGTTGGTACAGTTGGCTACAGGTACAAAGAAGCGAGTTCACCATTGGGTGAGAGCTTGTGCATTTGGGTTAAATGGTATGCATACAACATCACATTTGAATGTACAACCATTGGGTTTGTATAGTATGCTTTTGGCTATGGATTGGTTGTACCTTCACAAAACCAAGGTGGATTTCTTCGACAAGGCCATGGAGTGTGTGGATGATAGTGGGAAAAATAGGACTTCGCAGGGGAAGAAGAAGCCTACATTAGTGAGGATGGTTATCGCTATGCAGGCTAAGAATAGTTGTAGAAAAGGTTGTGTGATGTTTGTAGTACACATTTCTAGTGCAAAGGGTTTAGAGGTTGAGGATGCCGATGTGTTGAGTAGATACTCAGTTTGTAGCAGTTTCAGGATGTATTTCTTGAGGACATTACATAGTTGCTACCTCACAGGGAGGTAAATGTTTCTATTGAGTTGGTACTAGGGGTAGTCCCAACATCAAAAGAAACTTATAGGATGAGCACATCTGAGTTGGTTGAGTTAAATTTGTAGCTGAAGGAAATGTTGGACAAGGGGTACATTATGCCAAGTGTATTGCCTTGGGGTGTGCTAGTGTTTTTCGTGAAGAAGAAAGATGGTACTCTGAGATTGTGCATTGACTATGGGCAACTGAAAAATGTAACGATCAAGAATAGATACCATATTCCCAGGATTGATGATTTGTTTGATCAATTGAAGGGAGAAACAGTGTTCTCTAAGATCAACTTGAGATTGGGATATCATGAGGTACACATGAAGGGAGAGGAAATATTCAAGATTGCGTTCAAGACCAGGTATGGGAATTATGAGTTTCTTTTTGTTCCATTTGGTTTCACTAATTCTCCAACTACATTTATGTGTTTGATGAATAGTTCTGGTAGAGGCTAGGATTATGGGCTAGAAAAGTGGCTCAAATCTTGAGGTTGTTGGCATAGGTTTGTTAAGAAAAATCCACAGTCACTGACACATAAACTTATGAGAGTGACTTTGGGTTGCTGGAAGTTGTAATTCCTATAGCATGAGAGTGACTAGGGGTTAAAAGGATTAAATCATCAGTGGGACTTAGGGTCAGGATGTTTGAGTGGCTAACATGTCTCCTATGGGTGTTGTTTCTAGTGTGGATGGGTTTGTGTTATATGTTCTATCAGTTCCATTTCCTTAAGGTCACTAAGGAAGTTGAATCCCTTATAGTAGCCTCTCTCGTCACATGTTTACCCTAGCTGGACGGTTGCTTGGGTGGACCTGGGAGGAGGCGGTGTTACAAATGTAATAGTGACAATTGTTTACTTGAATAAAAAACAGAAAACAAACGGGTAGATGATTGTGAGAAATGAACAAATTAAAAAAGAAACACCTTTGGTGTAATTACAAAAAATGTGGTCGTAAGAGCGTAACATGGATTCAACATTATTTTCAATTATTATGTCAATGTAGAATTACTGTAGGCACATGGAAGTGAATAAGAAGACACACACGTAGAAGACAAAAAAAATATTCTCACATCTTTCATGTCATTGAAGTTAGGGGTAGCTACAATAACGTAAATTATTCCCATAAATTATTTTTTTGTAAAGTTGGATTTGAATTTTTGCATCTAGATATTAATTTACTCTCCTCGGAATTCTTCTATATTCTTTTATTAACCTAAACTTCACATCTCGCAACATGTAACAATGGATTTTCCACCTTGGATATGAAAGTACATAGTAGTGTATATTCATTTATCAATATAAACTTCACATCTCGCAACGTGTAACAATGGATTTTCCATCTTTGATTATGGAAGTACAAAGAAAAATATATATTGGGAGAGGACTAAGAACAATATAATCTCCAATTTTTAAGTGATGATCTTTAAATCGACACAAGGTAATTTATGGCCAACACCTCTGAATTTGAACAAACCAATGGTTTAGGTGGTGTTGTAGCGGCTACAACCACCCTCCAAATTTTTCCTTAGCTTCCTTTTGGAGCCTCCCTACCAACCTTTCACAACAGCATGTCTTTCTTCATCAAGTACACAAGCTCCAGTGGTTTTCTTGCAGAAAGACAACTTGTCGATCAAACCTTGATGCATTACCTTCATAGGATGTTCATCCGGACTTGGTCTAGCAACAAGCTGACCACTTCTTCAAGAATTTGCACAAATCTGGAGGGCAACTAGCCTTCCCTAAAAAAATTGTGCAATCTTGACTAGCAGCCTACTGGGCCCCAAAATTGCGCAATTCTGTCGAGCAAGATTCACCTAGAAAATTGCGCAATCCTTCCCAGCTGCGCTGCTCAACCCAAAATTTGTGCAAATCTAGGCAGCAGTCAGCTTCTCTACCCATAAATTACACAGATCTTCTGAGCATCCAGCCCAACTACCAACCATAAATGAGCATTTACACATAAAATACTATGGAGAAAAGATCGTAATAATGAATGAAAAATCCAACCAGGTTTAAGAGTTCCACGAACCACCCGACCATAGATTAGTTGAATCAAATCTTTCTTTTATCCAATAACCCTCTTGCCATATTCCAAGCATGAATGTGGGATTCAAAACTAAACCAAACCAGGTTTCCTCGGGATTTTACCACAATCCCCATCAGATCGTTAGGCCCTAAACAAGAATGGATGCCACCGTATTTCTCCACCTACATCGCAAGGAATTTTCTTGTATCCTAGTCTTTAGGCTTTACCGTATATCCCACCATACAACGGTCGAGGATTCCTAGGCCTAATCAAGACTCCATCCTCTAGGCTTTATCGTATATACCAACATTCACCATTCGACAATTCATAGGCTTGATTGGGGGAACACACCTCAAGTCTTTATCATATATCCCACCATTCACCAGTCGAGGATTCATAGGCCCACCGAGGCACGCAAAATTAAGCTTTATAGCAATCCCACCTTCTCCAGTCCAAGGATTCCTATGCCTCGTGTTCTTTCTTTCAGAGACCACCTCACTCAGTTTTGAAACCATCTATCAATCCATATCAACCAAATAAAAGAGAACCCATCACACCATGGATATTTGGTAAAGGAAAGAAAAGGTTGAAGAACACTGTCACACCTAGAAAAATCCATTTCAATGACAACAAGTCAACCAAATACACACATGCATGTACCATGCATGCCAAATCTAGCAAGGAAATCGCACATGCAAATTGGTACCTACAAATAATCTCATTTTCTCTGATAGATGTTTCTCTTCCTTGCTTGATGTTTTATTCCCTTTGCCTTTGTTGTCCTTCCTTTGATTTCCCTGATCCAATGTGAGAGTGCTCCAAGACTGCTCTAAGTGTCCAAGAGTGAGAGAGAGAAATCTCCAAAACTGAACTAACAAAAGGTACCAACTGATCCTCAGAAGCCTTTTTATTAACGAGGCCTTTATTTTCTTCAATTTTCCATTATTTTCCTTCATTTCCTTCATTTTTCTCCTCACATGCAACCTGTGACCTTTCACCTTTATTTTCTCTTAATTTCCTTTATTTTCATAAATAAAATGCTAATTAATGCCACATGCCTTTCCAAAGCCTTTGTCATTGCCTTTGCCAATTTCCTTAGCCATAATAAACCAAATGAACACCCACACTAGGATGTTTTTCCCTACACTCAACTTGGAATATGCGTCCCGTGACCTTGCTTATTATTTTACCTTTATTAACTTTATTACATGAAATTTTGACAAAGGCTGTTACAGACATTTTGTTTCGGATGAGAATTTTTACATAAATATAGGTTATCTTGATACCATAGTAGATCATTATCCACACAAATCTATCTAATTCACTTGGTTCCTCTTATATTTATTAAATGATCTTGCATACCTTATGATCGTCCTTCCATTATATCATTGCTTTTTCGACATAGTCAAATTATGGAACATAAATAGCACATAGTTAACCCTTAGTTTTTCTTCTTTCCTTGAAAGTGCATCTACCACCATATTATGTTTTCCTTTTTGTAGATAATTTCAAAATAATAACTCAACATCTTTGTAACCATTTTTGTTGCTATTTTGAAGATAATTGTTTCTCCAAGAACTAATTCAAACTATCATGATTGGTTTTTACTTGGAAATGTCTTCCTTTTAGGAAAGAGCACCATTTTTTAACCACATGTAGTATGTCCAATATTTATTTCTGATAAATGGGTTTTATCAAGTTATTTACTTTAAATTGGTTCATTTCAAAGAAAAGGTACCTTCCTTATTTCAGTAAAACTACACCAATAACATGGCCTGAGGCATCACACTCCACCACAAAGGAATTTGTGAAGTCATGTGCATCCAGGGTAAGAGTTGTACACATAGCATCCTTAAGTTTCTCCAAGGCTTCAATTTATTGTTGAGTAAAAGAAAATGCTTCCTCCTTTAAAAATGTTTTTGTAGGTACTACTATTTGGCCATAATTATTGACAAACTTGAGGTAATAGCTCATCAATCCTAAGAATCTTCTAAGTTTCTTCAAGGTTTTAGGGGTTGGCCATTCCATTATAGCTTTAATTTTGTTAAGGTCCACTTTTATACCCTCATGGGATACAATGTGAGCTAAGTATTCCACTTCTTGAACCCTAAAGGAACACTTAGAAGAATTTGCATAGAGTTCTCTCTTCCAATAATTTAAGACCCTATCAACATGGTGTACATGCTATTCCCAAGATTTGCTGTAGACTAGTGTGTCATCAAAAAATAAAAACACAATTTTTTTTAGGGTTTAAAAATAAAATTCATCAAGCTTTGAGATGTTAAATATACATTATTAATTCCAAATGTCATAACCAAAAAATCATACTCACAATCATGTGTTATAAAGGCCATTTTGGGAATGACTTCTTGCCTAACTATAATAATTTGATGATATCTCAAACCAAGGTCCAACTTTGTAAATAAAACTACTCCGTGGAATTCATCTAATATTCTGTTAATGATAGGAATAGGAAAATTATCTTTGATAGTCACTTTGTTGAGTTGTCTATAATCTAGATACATATACCATGAACCATTATTTTTTATAACCATCACCACTATTGAAGAGAAAGTAAGTTAGCTAGGTTGAATTATGTTGACCCCTAACATTTTTTTAATCTGATGCTCAATATCACTAATGGGCCTCCAAAATAGGTAAATTTTAACACCTATCAATCCACTCCTAAGAACATAAAAAATATGTTGACCCCATCTTTTGCACTTAATGATACATTTTCATAGCTTAATGGGTTGTTAGAAGAGTTCAATGTGGTTTTCATATTTTATTTGCCTTAACATGTTTATTATGCAGGATTTGAAGAGATATTGAGCATATTCCAAGAGGTCCAACGCTGGAGATATTTTTGGGACTTTTCCCTATAGCAAGAGGGCCTAGACTTGGCTAGCCCTCG
>APFE030815811.1:13597-23738 GCA_000404065.3 Pinus taeda
AGGGTTTGCATACATTGGGTTTATAATATTAGCCTCTTTTGTTTATTATTACTTAAGGGTTTAATACTAAAATTCCAAGAGATTATGAACCAATGGGAGTAATATTAAACAAAAGGGACTAATATTATAAACTCAAGGAACTAATAAACCCAACTCTTTAATATTATAAACCTAAGGAATTAGTGAACCCAACGGATAAATATTAAAAACCTAAGGGATCAAGAAGCACAAGGAGTTGATATTACAAACACAAGAGAAACATAAATATGACCATGATTGATATTATAAACCCAAGTTAATAATAAATCCAAATGATTAATACTAAAACCAACATGGTTTATTTTTACGGTGAGAGAATCCTTGTCACAATGTGACATTCAGCCATGGTTGGCCATGGTTGTCTATGATTGACAATGGTTGGCCGTGATTGATACTATAAAACTAAGAGAATAATAAACCCAAGGCATTGATATTATAAACCCCAAGGAATCATAAAACTAAGGGATTAATACGAAATCTCGAAGGGAATAATATTAAACCCATGGGACCAATATTATAAACCCAACATTGTTAAACCCAAATATAAACGCTACAAACACTAAAATAAACATTGTTTATTTTCATGGTGAGTCAATCTTTGTCAAAATGTGACATTCAACCAAGGGACTAATATTCTAAAACTAACATTGGTAAATCCAAATATAAATACTACAAATACTAAAATAAACATGGTTTATTTTGACAGTGAGACAATTCTTGTCACAATGTGACATTCAACCATGATTGACGATGTTTGGCTATGATTGGCAATGGTTTACCATGATTTATATTATCAGCCAAAGGGAATTAATAAACCCAAGGGATTAATACTAAAACCCAAGGGAATAATATTAAACCCAAGGGACTAATATTATAAAGCCAACATCTGTAAAACCAAATATAAATATTACAATGTCTAAAATAAACATGATTTACTTTCATGGTGAGACAATCCTTCTCACAATGTGACATTCAACTACAATTGATCATGTTTGATATTATTAACCTTGTCGGAATAATAAACCCCAGTGATTGATATTAAAACCCAAATGAACAATAAACTGAAAGGATTAATACTAAAACCCCAAGGGATTATGAACCCAATGGAATAATATTAAACCCAAGGGCCTAATATTATAGACCCAACAATCGTAAACCCAAATGTAAATATTACAAAGACCAAAATAAACATGATTTATTTTCATGGTGAGACAATATTTGTCGAAATGTGAGATTCAACCATGGGACTAATATGGTAAACCCAAATATAAATATTACAAATGCTAAAATAAACATGGTTTATTTTCATGGTGAGACAATCTTTGTAAAAATCTGAGATTCAACCATGGGACTAATATTATAAACCCAAATTTGGTAAACCCAAATATAAATATTACAAACAATAAATAAACATGATTTATTTTGACAGTGAGACAATCCTTGTCACAATAAGAGATTCAACCATGGTTGACCATGATTGATATTATAAACCTAAGGGAATAATAAACCCAAGGGATTGATATTATAAACCCAAAGTAATAATAAAACTAGGGGATTAATACTAAAACCCCAAGGAATTATGAACCGAAGGGAATAATATGAAACCCATGGGATTAATGTTATAAACTCAACATTGATAAACCCAAATATAAGTACTACAAACACTAAAATAAACATGGTTTATTTTTATGGTGAGACAATCCTTGTCATAATGCAACATTCAAACATGGTTGACCATGGTTGGCTATGATTGACAATGGTTGACCATGATTGATATTATAAACCTAAGGGAATAGTAAACCCAACTTATTTACATTATAAACCCAAATGAATAATAAACCCAAGGGATTATGAACCCAAGGGAATAATATAAAGCCCAAGAGGCTAATATTATAAACCCAACATTTGTAAACCCAAATATAAATATTACAAAGACAAAATAAACATGATTTATTCATGGTGAGATAATCCTTGTGACAATGTGGCATTCAACCATGGTTGACCATCATTGATATTATAAACATGAGGCAATAATAAACCCAAGGGATTCATATTATAAACCCAAATGAATAATAAACCCAAGGGATTAATACTAAAACCCCAAGGGATTATGAACCTAAGGGAATAATATTAAACCAAAGGGACTAATATTATAAAACCAACATTCGTAAACCCAAATATAAATATTACAAACACTAAAATAAACATCATTTATTTTGATGGTGAGACAATCCTTGTGACAATGTGACATTCAAGCATGGTTGACCATGGTTGGCTATGATTGACAATGGTTTACCATGATCGATATTATAAACCTAAGGGAATAATAAACCCATGGGATTAATATGAGAAACCCAAAGGAATAATAAAATGAAGGGATTAGTACGAAAACCCCAAGGGATTATGAACCCAAGGGAATATTATTAAACCCAAGGGACTAATATTATAAACCCAACGTATATAAACCCTAAGATAAATATTATAAACATTGAAATAAACATGATGGACCATCATTGATTTTCATATTGAGACAATCCTTATCACAATTCCATGTTGGACTGTGGTCGAAATCATAATAAACCATGTTTGACTCAGGAATAATAAACCCGAGTGATTGACATTATAACCCTAAGGGATTAATACTAAACCCCAAGGGATTATGAACCAAAGGGAATACTATTAAACAAAGGGGACTAATAATAAAAAAGCAAGGGAATAATAAACCCAAGGGATTGATATAATAAACCAAAAGAAACAATAAACCTAGGGGATTATTTTTTATTTTCTTGGTGAGACCATCCTTGTTGCAATGTGACATTCAATCATGGTTGACCATGGTTGGCTATGATTGACAATGGTTTACCATGATCGATATTATAAACCTAAGGGAATAATAAACCCAAGGGATTAATATGAGAAACCCAAAGGAAAAATGAAACGAATGGATTAATACTAAGACCCTAAGGGATTATGAACCCAAGGGAGTAATATTAAATCCAAGGGACTAATATTATAAACCCAACGTATATAAACCCTAAGATAAATATTATGAACATTAAAATAAACATGATCGAACATCATTGATTTTCATATTATAAACCTAAGGGAAGAGTAAACCCAACTTATTTGCATTAATACTAAAGCCCCAAGGGATTAATACTAAAACCCCTAGGGATTATGAACCCAAGGGAATACAATTAAGCCCAATAGGATAATATTAAAACCCCAAGGGATTATGAACCCAAAGGAATAATATTAAGGCCAAGGGACTAATATTATAAACCCAAATATAAATACTACAAAAAGTAAAATAAGCATGGTTTATTTTGATGGTGAGACAATCCTTGTCACAATGCAACATTCCATTCAAACATGGTTGACTGTGGTTGGCTATGATTGACAATGGTTGACCATGATCAATATTATAAACCAAAGGGAATAACAAAATCAACTTATTTACATTATAAACCCAAATGAATAATAAACCCAAGGGATTAATACTAAAACCCCAAGGGATTATGAACCCAAGGGAACAATATTAAGCCCAAAGGATTAGTACTAAAACCCCAAGGGATTATGAACCCAAGGGAATAATATTAAGCCCAAGGGACTAATATTACAAACCAAATGTATATAAGCACTATGACAAATATTATAAATATTGAGATAAACATGATGGACGATCATTGGTTTTGATATTGAGACAATCCTTATCATAATTCCATGTTGGACCATGGTCTTCATCATAATAAACCACGTTTGACTCAGGAATAATGAACCCAAGTGATTGATATTATAAACCTAAGGGATTAGTACTAAAACCCCAAGTGATTAGGAACCAAAGGGAATACTATTAAACAAAAGGGACTAACAATATAAACCCAAGGGAATAATAAACCCAAAAGATTGATATAATAAACCCAAAGGAATAATAAACCTAAGGGATTATTATTCATTTTCATCGTGAGACAATCCTTGTCACAATGTGACATTCAGGCATGGTTGGCTATGATTGACAATGGTTTACCGTGATCGATATTATAAACCTAAGGGAATAATAAACCCAAAGGATTAATATTAGCAACCCAAAGGAATAATAAAATGAAGGGATTAATATTAAGACCGCAAGGGATTATGAACCCAACGGACTAATATTATAAACCCAACGTATATAAACCATAAGATAAGTATTACAAACATTAAAATAAACATGATCGGCCATCATTGATCTACATATTGAGACAATTCCTATCATTCCATGTTGGACCATGGTCGATTCCATGTTGGACCATGGTCGACATCATAATAAACCATGTTTGACTCGGGAATAATAAACCCAAGAAATTGATATTATAAACCCAAGGGATTAATAATAAAACCCAAAGGGATTATGATCCTGAGCAATATTATTAAACAAAAGGGACTAATAATATAAACCCAAAGGAATAATGAGCCCAAGGGATTTATATAATAAACCCAAAGGAATAATAAACCCAAGGGATTAACACTAAAACCTCAAGGGATTATGAACCCAGGGAGTTATTGATATTAACAAGTTGAAGAATGAAGAAACCCAATAATTTGAATTTATAAACCATTGGCAATTAATAAATCCAAGGGAAAAATATTAGAAACCAAAGGTATAAAAAATGGCAAGGGATTAATAGGAATTAATTTTTTAAACCCAATGGATTGATAAACCCACGTGACTGAATATTATAAACCTAATGGATGAATAAACCTTATGGAATGTTAATATTATGAAATTAGCACGTCAATAAATTGAAGCAATAAACATTGTAAATGTAAGGGATCAATATTAAACCTTCTCACTATTATTTAAACCGTAATATTGGGGATTAGTAAAACAAAGGGAATAAATGATAAACCGAAGGAATTATTAATATTACAAATTTAAATAACAAATAAACCTAATCATTTAATATTAAAAACCTAAGGAAATAGTAAACCGAACCTAAGCCCTGAATCCATGGCATCAATATATAAACATAAATAATTCTTTAACACAAAAAAATAAAAGACATAAACCAAAACCAATATAAGAACCACATTGCAAATCATAAATCATTAAAACATGATAAATCATCATTACATTAATAATAACACATTCATGTCATTACATTATAAACAATAAATAGAATTTAAACCATAAATACATTGATATCAATACATGAATGTATTAATAATATAAATCTTAAGAATATTGATATAAATACCTACAAAATGAAATCCCAACAATAATATTATAAATGTAAACAATATTTTCATTTATGGAAGACATGAACAAAGTGAAGGGATCCAGACAAAAGATCACAACAATAAAAAATGCAAGAGAAAGATATAAAATACTAAAACTGCCATTGGAGCAAAGCAACATAAATGAAAAAAACACATCTAAATTGCACACATTGGATTTAAAGAAGAACAACATAATAGGACATTTTAAGACCACAGATATACAATTTTGTACATACAAACGACATTAGTGCTTAAAATAATCAATTTAACCAACATTGCAACCACAGAAAGAACCTTGAGTCTTAACCTATATTGTTTGTTTTCTTTACATCAAATAATTCCACTACAAAATTGAAGCTCAAATAATGTTTCAAAAGTCATCCATAAAGTAGCCTCTTCCAAAACACAACCATACCAATGAAAAAATCAACACCAATTCAAATCAATAGGATAACGATCACGATACTTAAAACTTTCCAACCAATTCCTTCTTGTTCTCCTTCGAGACTTCCTCAAGTGCACATGTTTCAAGAATTTTACATGTGCTTTTGATTGATCTAGCTCAAGAATATGATCATCAAGAAATGCAGGGTGGAACCCATGTTTTCTTTCAAACTTGTACAAATAAATAAGTAGAGACAGATATATATATAAATATTATAGATAATATATATATATATAAATTGACACCCATTTTTATTTATTTAAGAAATTAAGTTATATGTTACATGAAAAAAAAATCTAGTGTTACATGAACCAAATGATATAAAAATTTCTATAAATATAACCCTCATTTCAAAATGCAATAGAAAAAATTGTAGAAATAGAATAAAACCATGGCCAATATTCAAAAAATGAACATTGGCCATGGTGATGGCCATTATTCAAAACCTCTATTTTTTTCATTTCATGATGTAATATGAATCCACAATATTAATATCAATACGAACCATTTATATAAATGATTTGGAATGATTGGTTCTTATAACTCATTGTTTATGTTTGAATGGTCTTGTTGCAAAGAAAAGAGCAATAGGCACTTAAAAAAATAAATAAGTAAAATGAACAATATGAAAAATGATGTAAACAACTTTGTCAAATATTACTATGAATATAATGAATTTATTAATCTAATAAATATATGAAAATGATTATTATATTAAAATTAAATCAAGAGAATAATAAAATAAATTGAAAAAACATACTATAAAGAAGGTCACAATGTTATTAGTTGTATTTCATAGTGATATGGACTTCAATCGCTCCTCTTCCTTCTTCCTAATTGTAACATATGCGCTATCTTTCATCATGGCATAATGTTGGAAATAAAAAGGCAGTGCAATGCATAAACCATCTATTGATTTCACCCTTGATATGGTTGTGAAGGTAATGCCTTGCTGCTCTTTATTCCTGATATCAACTGATGTTCGTTCTAAAGTCAATCCCTGTGACTTGTGGATTGTAAGAGCTCGTGCCATATTCAAAGGAATTTGTTTTTGATTTACTCTTATCACTAGGCTGATAGGGACAATGTCTGTATTGCTTGCATCAAATGAAACACCAACATACTTATCAAAAACAACAATTGTGAACATTGGAAGTTGAGGTGGCTTAGAGGTAGGTGGATAGAATATATCCTTAACAAAACCAAGTGCACCATTCACCAAGCCATCTTCAACACATAAATTACATGTCAACATAACATGCTGACCACGACACAACAAAACTTCATGGTCCAATTGATCATCATCAACAACACTGATTTTTGAATGCCTTGAATGCTCAACAACACATTGTGCAATTGGAGAATTTAATGATTTTAACATATGCCTATTATGGAAGGAGACCAAATTATTTGTTGAAAACATGTGAAATTATACACTAAATAAATATCTTTCTCTAGGATGCAACCTCATATCAACCCGTGACGTAATAAACACCCAATCTTCAAGAATAGGTTCTACATTTCTTATGTTATTGAGGACTTTATGAAAACAAGATTGTTTCTCATTATTCCCTTATTGGAGAAAGATTGTGTCAAGAGTGACAACAATGTTGAATTTGTTTCCACAAGAGCTTCCCTACTATATTACATGCATACAAAGGCTTATCTTTGACAGGAGGCAGTTGGCCAAGGTCACCCACAAGGATGATGGATCTGCCACCAAAAGGACAATTCTTTTTCTTTGGAAGTGCTTCTCGTAATCGAGCATCTATTTGCATAAACAACCTTGATCCTAGAAAGCTCATTTAATTAATCAATATACATCTAACATGTTGCATTTCGTCTTGGAATACTGCAAGTGACTGCCCCTGTAGTGGCTAAATATGTTTAATTGGAATTTTTAGATCTGAGTGTATTGTTTTTGCATGTATATTAAAAGAAGCTATTCCTGTTGGGGAAGAAGAAGCAAAGGGCTTCTTCCATTACTTGATGAATTAGAAAGAGCTTCAAAAATACAATGGATAAGGAAAGACTTCCCACTACCCACAGTGCCCAGAATAATCATAAGAAGAGCTTCACGAATCTCATATTTAGCAAAGTGCCCTAAGGCAATTTCAAAAGAAAGTCGTTGTTTTTCTGACAAAGAATCTGGAGATGCAAATGTTCTATTTGAAAGGTCAACAATATCACCTGTTGATTTTGCACTCCTTATGAAATTAATAGTTTCTTCTGCAACATCATTAGAAATAGCTATACTTTCCTAGTCGAAGGACATATCAAAGTCCCTTCGACCCATGGTGTGAAGATCGGAAGCATTCACATCATTTGGTTGAACCAAATGAGAAAAAATCTACCATTTTTTTAAAATCATGTTCAAGATTCATTTCCTCCAAATTTAAATAACAATTTCAGCTGAAAGGCCAATTTCTAGAGGAATGTTATGAAATGGCCAATACAATAGCAATTATGTCTAGAAAAAGGTTTCAAATTCCTCTGAAGCCTCACCTGGAATAGAATAAAATTATGGCCAAACCCGAACAATAGCATGAACATCTCTAGGGTTCCATAGATCATGTTTACACTTGCTATCAAATGTCCAAGATCTTGTTGTTTCTATCAAAGATAGATGCTCAAGGAAAAAATATCTCTTTTGATAATGTTGAACAATAGTATTCTCAGATGAACATTGCAAGCCATCCCTTGATATTTTCCTAAAAACCTTTCTTCCAACATTTAAGGAAACAAATTTCCGACTACAAGGGGTAGGTTAAGCAACATATGACATGTTTCTTGTGCTCCCATGTCATGGTCAACAATCATTTCTGCAAGAAACTTTCTATATGCACATAAAGAATGATCCTCATAGCCAATAGAATTTGAAATTCTAGTTAACATTCGATGATAACTTTCAGACCTTTTTTCTATTTTCGATGCATACTTAGAAACATATTTCAACACAACATAACGAGAAAGCACTGGCTGGAAATCAACATTTGCACGCTAGATTGTTAGAAGGTCAATGTTATGTACATTAAGCCTGTCATCATTTCTTGCTGGCTCATACTTTTTTCTTCCTTGACCATCTATGAACAATCTTGATCCATAAAAAATATGCCATGGAGCATTGTATCGACATGTTAGAATAGTTCCCTTTTTGCACAAAGAAGAATCTATAGTACACTTTATGTGCCCTTGGACACAGTTTAACAATTCTTCGTAATCATTATGAGGATTAGAAGAGAAAATTTGACCAGAAATCAATAGGCAAGGGTCATCATTGAGGCTTCGTGGAACCATTATGTTGCGACAATGTATGTCATGTGGATTCCATGCATTTACATATTTGTCGAAGAATATCTTTGCAAGTTGTACGTCAGAATTATTTGACCAATCAAGTATTTCCATGTTAGGAGCACCTTCTAACCATAGGAAACCATGGATATGTGCTAAACCTCTATGTTGCCACTCATATCTGAAATAAATGAAGATATAGTTACTACAAACAATTTAAATATAATCATAATAAAAGTTGAAAAATTATAGAAAAAAACTTAACACAAACCTGTACCAAAAATCTTTAGCTTTAACATATTTTTGGATAACTTCCTCTCGAAAAATATTGAATTTGTGGTGCATAAATGTCGCAACAATATGAGGGTACTAGATAACATTCTCAATTTTCATATGATGCTCATTTGAAGAATGGGAATCTAAATGTATGGGCATGAGGTTATGCAACTCTGGCCACTTTGTGTCAGTTGCACTCAAGTAAAAAATAAATATGGACATCATAACTGACTAATCATGTTCGTCAATTCAGATCGACACTTAGTCCAGTATGCCCTTGTACCTCTCAGAGGAGAACCAAAATGCATAAGATGCTCATTGAACTTATTATCTGGTAAATGAGATAGTTGGTGACGCAACTCCTCAATTGTTGTATGTGAGTTATCATGTAAATGTTTCTTTGCAAAAACTGTAGTGGTTGCTTGGCTCTGATGCCGCATTATCATGTTTAATAGGTAATATTGAAAGTGAGGATGGTTTCCAAATATCTGATCATAGTACCTAAGAAGATGCAATGCATACTCATGAAGTTCAACACTACAAATACGTGGTTGCAACCAGTCAGCATCACCAGTGGGGAACAATGTTGGGAATTCCATATCTAATAACCCCTCTGTATTATATTCATTCACTGGAGAGGTTCCAATACTTGGCCAATTTATGTCTTGAACATGTGAAGAATCAACATTATCAATAAATTCTCTAATTTCTTCCACTTCTCTTCATTCGTTCGTTAGGCGAGCAACAAAAGAAGAAGGATGAGAGGGAAAATTCTAAGCATGAAACCCTTCATTATTAGTTTCATTTATCTCAGATTCTTTAATATCTCAA
>APFE030815811.1:25590-48256 GCA_000404065.3 Pinus taeda
AGTAAATTTTGTCCTAATATTGTACCACATTCTATCCAGTTATAATTGAGACCATGTATCTTGCTAAACTAAGAACCTATACAAGCATAAAAAGTGCTTAGCAGAATATATGCGTGCTCTAAATTCTCAACAACATCAAGGAAAGACTTAATTTAAAAAGTAATTGCTTTAATGAGCTCCATACCTATCACTTGCCACTTCAGATAAAAGCGCTGAGCATGACAACTTCCAAAAAGACATATTATTATTAGACATGTTGGAAGAAAACTCCTTGAACTAAGCATAAAATATAATACTTATACTAGAAAAACCTATATAAATGCAAACATCTCAAACAGTGACAGATGAACTTAATACTTTTCATTGAAATAACTTACCACTTCTCTGGTATCCATTTTATTATCCCAACTAAATCACAAAACCTAAAAGACTAACCATTCTTGAACTTATTTCCTTCTCATTCTCTAGCTCAAAATGTGAGCCCCATGCTTGTGATCATAGGGCATAATAGAAATGGCAGCTAATAATCCAGATGATGACATCCGCTACAAATCCTTCTATGCTAACTATTCATTGTAGCTTTTCTAGAGGATATAGAGCTTGTACCATGCATAAGCATGATACAAATGACTTTCTAATATCCAAAATATCTTTGTTAACGTTGAATAGCAGATTGTTGTCATTTAAGGTTTAGGAATCTTCTTGACCATACACAAGGCCATGAATATCTTCTATAAAGTTAAAATCTTACTACGTATCATATGCCATCTATCATAAGAAATAGTATAAGGAAAAAATATATTAAAAATAAAAAAAATTAGCTCATAAATTCTACAGTAGGTTCATGAAATTTCATTCAACCCAAAGCTTCCTCTACAATATGGTATTCTCCAATAATTAATTCCTACAATATCAAACTATATCAACCTTCCCATATAGACAAATATAATCCTATATATAATTCAATGGATAACATTTTAGATTTCTAGCTCCATTCAATAATGATATCTCCTTAAAGGTGTGCCAAAAATCTACTCTGCATTACATTATAACTATTTACATCATGGGTAATATGGGTAAACTCCCAACCAAAGATAAATGGCTTCTAGAATATGATTTTTCTACACATTTCCCTCATCCCATTTCACAAGTAAGGACACTTGCATCTTCAAATGAGTAGTAAATAACATGGATTTCAAGAGAGGAAGAAATTGGAGGATACAATAGTATTTATATGATGCTAGAATGGATCCATGTTAACTTTGAATATATAGATTCCATTTGTCATCTCTATGTTTAACAAGGAAGGAATTATAGATCAATGGCTATAAGTTTCTTGTTGCGTTTGTAAAACATATGGCCGATATCATCTACAATTATGCTCTTTAACCTAACACACATCCATATGTTTTGTGATCACTATCGTAGCCCTAGATCCTTATATGTTACTGATAAAGTATAGCTATATCCTTAGAAACAATGCTTTCATTGTGTTAAACATCATAAGCTTCATCCACTCCAATGGGGCCTTCACCTAATGAATTGTGACATAGCAACTGCATTATGGAATATTAAAGAATACCTTCAATTTCACTACGTATTGATAAATACCTTCAAAATTCTTGTTTTCAAACCCCCCTCCTAACACATATTGCTAATAAAGCAGCTCTTTATTTTTACTTAAATATCCTTTAAATTCCCCTCAATACCTATAAACCATTTGGTACCCTACAACTCCCCATAGTACTTATAATACACTGACTTTATTCTTTACAATTTTAAAATTACCTTTATGAATTAACATGGTAAGATATTGGTTAACAAGGTGAAGCCCCTCTACCCACTCCTTTATTGCAAATATTAGATTCTATAGTAGATTGGTGGCTCATATATTAAATATAAGTGAATCTACATCGCATACATCCAATCATGGCCTCTTGATTTTAGATGTTTTCATAGACTCCATTTCTGGAGAATCTAGATTATTATGTTGTTGGAGACTATTGATAACACTTCCACCTAAAGATGCACTGCATAGGGGAAACAAACTCATACTGTGTCTCATTCTCTTTGTCATAGCACTACCATCACCTGACATTAGATTTGTTTCTTGCAAACTAAATTTTTTCTAGTAACCATATCCTCTCCGATAGCAACTATGGAGCCATTACTTGGTGCAGAACCTGCCATCCTATCTATCAAGCTTACCACTAAACCTATTTCATTCACAATAACCCTCAAGTCCTTTAGGGAGATTGAGTTGATCCGTAAATTTTAGGGAAAAGCAAAACACCAAACAACATTCCATGATAGATACATCTCAACATGAACTCAACATTTAAGTTAACCAACAATTCTCGCGATCTTCAAACTGGTATTACAATTTTTTATGGTGACTAAGGGAAAACTCAAATAGAAGTGTTCCAACTTCCAAGCATGACAGAATAATGCAATCCTATTTTTAGTTCATCTATTTCCTTATGCTATTTAGCCTTAAGGAATGTGATGTTGGAAACCTGGTAGTCAGTTAAACATATTAAAGTAATCAAAAGCATAGCATAATTCTCAGGATAGTCAACTTCACATACTGAAATTCTTCAAATCCGATAAATAATAAGGGAGACTGACACTTTGTTTGTCAATTTTGCTGGTGACTGGGAGCTGTTGAAGTCTCTAATATTTAAATTTCTTGAATCCCAATTCAGGCTATTACTACAGTGACATATCATTATGAAGGGGGTTTGTCCCACATCGGTACTTTCTTCCTTGAAACCAAATCCACCAACACATAAACTGGAAGGTAACAAACTAAAAATTGGACAACCAATACTTTAAATAGAATAGGATATATTTGGAGGGCTTTTCAACCAGGATTATTGTTACAATACAAACCACTAATACCATTCCTTGATCACTATTTTATAGGGTGCATGTACACAGTGCAATCACCCCCAACTCATCCTCAAGTATATAACAAAGAACCAGTCTAATGGACTTCGTGATATATTTTCAAAAGAAAACAATACTAATAATCAGTCCTCAGACTGATAAATAAAATGGTCAAAGCTCCTTAAGGTTTTCTAAAAATCTCCTAGTTTTTATGCTATTACTATATAAAATAATTAATTTTAACTACTAATGTGACCATTTGAATGCATCACCTAATAGCCCCAACAATAGCATGTTACATCCAGTTTATTGTTCCCTTATGTTACTGGAGAATTTTTACATTGTTTTCAATGTAATTTGCTTCCATGGAATAATAATTTCCATTGTTGAACAATAATGCATTATAAATTGATAAAGGATATTTCTACCCCATAGACATAACTATGGGATTGCCATTAGAACATCTGGGAGAAACCATGATGAATTACTATAATGGAAATGTTGATTAAAACTCTCAGCATGGAATTTATATTATCGGTTGGGTGTCTATTACACCAACAATGAAACCCAAGGAGAATTCGAAGTTTCGATATATTACAATTTAAAAACACATGATGCTTGCTTTCTTTTCAAAAAACAAAAGGATGTAAACACAAACTATACTCAAATGTCAAGGAAAACTAAAACATATCCATGGAGCCTAAAAATTGCATAGGTTAGGTAGATTGCACTATTAATGTCGCAACAACAAGTAACAATAAATAGACCTTTTATGATCAATTTCTAAAATAATGTGGAAAAAGAAAATAACTATCCTTCCATATATAATCTAAGAAAATGAGTTCACACCTGCATACCACTTTTACCAAGTGCTCCAATGGGAGTTATGTTGTGCTTGACTTGTCTCCCATCAGGAATCTATATGAAATAGTTCGGCGTCCATATTGGTTGATTGTATTCATAGTTGGGCTAGGAGAAAAATTAGCTAATAGTGGTGAATTAGAAATTCGAAGTGTACCAATAGCTAGAGACTGATCATGATCTAGTCCAGGAGCTATCTGATGAAATCCCCTAGCACTTCCAGCATTTGAAATTGAAGAAATGGTAGAAGACTGCTTCTTAGTGTCTTCTATGTGAGGCGACGGAACTGGGAGAGAAGAGGGTGGAGGTGCTATAAATGGTGAGGTTGGAGGTTGCATGGGAGTTGCTTTAGGAACTTGAAGTGAAGATGCTACTAAACTTTGTTGATCTACCTGTGGGGAGGATTTTTGAGAGACTTGTGGAGAAGCAGCTTGGAGAAGCTGAGGTGAAGAAACAAAAAGTGTTGACCTGTCTTAAGTTGCTTCTGGTGATAAACTGAACACTGACTTAACATATGATTTTTTTTGTATAAATTTTTGTTTAACAACAAACTATTTTTTCATTGATTCATTACTCAACTCATTAATTTGTTGAAGTTGCAACATTTGTTGTGTGTGAAGCTCTGCCTACAACTCAGTAGCTCGTTGCTAATATTTCTATTGTAATTGTTGCAATCGTTGTTATTGAAGTTGCTAAAGCTGTTGTTTGAGATGTTGTTGCTGATGTTGGAAATTTTGTTGTTGATGTATCTTAAGTTGTTTTGTTTCTGCTTGTATCATTTATTGCTGCTTTAGAGCCTGATGGTGATGTTGTTGCAGAGCATTTATATTATTTTGTTGTTGAGGATTAATGTCATTCTGTTGTAAGGAGCTAATGCTATTCTACTAAAGAGGATCATTATCATGCCTTAAGAGCTTGTTTGGGTTACTCATCGAATCATCATCCATAACATTCAACTCTCTATATATGTGCTGAAAAAGAGAATTTTAAAAATGAAATTTTCACTTGTTTGATTCTTTCCATGATCAGGAGAAGAATTAAGTTTTCAAATTTAATTTTTCCATTTTCCCAATCAATGATGAGTTTAGAATCCCCCAAGATCTAAACTCCAAGGAATTAAATTATTAACAGTGAGAGAGCAAACAATTCAGCCCTATTATTTGTCCCCTACCCCACACAATAGACTTAAATGTAAAACTATGATTATCGTTAAGCCAACTCCACAAATTCTAGGATTCCCTTAACATGCACCAACAAAATATCCACATGCATCTACTTTATCTATTTCTAGATTTTTCAAAATTCTAGGATTGTTCATTATGCTAGATTTCTAGAGCCATCCATAACCAAGACTATTTTGTTCACAAACCTGACATACACACAAATATATATATAGTCTCCTTAATTTCAAAGATCATTTTATTTCGGAGAAACCAAGGAGATCATGCTACAGTACAAGGCAACACCTTGTGTTCATTCACATCTTGATCCTATAACCATTTATCCAAACAAATAACCAAAGCATTCTCTACCCAATCCTCTTTCATGTCTGCCAATTTAAAATCTTCACTCCAAAGTTCTTTACTACAAGGGCAGTGCACTAGTAGATGATCAATAGTTTTTTCACTATCTTTACAGAGTATGCATCAACTAGGCCCGTATCAAAATATCTTCTAACAATTTCACCATGTCAGAAATTCCTTTGATGGTTTTAGCCATGACTAGCATAGATTTCAAAGGGCCTTCAAGTTTCCATAATAAGTTCCATCGCCACTTCTTTTTACCCCCTTCATCCTCCTCAAAACTAACCTTGTATTCTACCTATGCAATATACATTCCATAGTATTCGTTTTAGACCAAATAATTCCATCCTCTCCCTCCTTAAGCCAAATAGCACTAGTATATATTTCACAATATCATGGTCATACCTCCAATCTAATATAGAAAAATTGTTGAATTTATTTTGGATATTGTGTATCTATGCTAATAAATGTAGCCATGCATCTCTTTAGTCCAGAAGTAAAAGCTGAGAGAAATGAAAAAGAATTATTATCACATTCTTGACAACGAAAGAAACACAAGAGGGATGTGTCTTCATTGTGATGTAAACCTTAGAAGTTAATAGTATTCCATGAAAATGCCATTAAAAAACTGCAAATAATGGCATGTGTTTTATTGTTGGTGTTGGTAATGAAATTAAGATTGAATGTTTGATTAATGTGGTACACCTAGCACCTAACCCCACATCTCTCATTGATGACTATGTTAAGAGTTTTCCTATCAACACTTAAAAGAGTCATCTATTGTGATTTTCATATTGGGATAAAACTGTCATTATATCCATTGATTATATATTTGGAGGATTTATGACCCTATTTTCCACTTCATTGTGTTTAGAGAGACTAGAGCTCAACTCACAACAGTTGCAGGATAAAGTGCATCCCTTTTCACCCTTGTTTTTTCTCATGTAGATAACCCATCGCTCCCTATCCCTTATCAGCCTGTGTAGCATCACTCCATGTCAGTGTACATCCTATCATGGAATTTCTAGAATAGACATGATGCCTTTGTTTAGAGAGCATTGATGCCTCATCATCACTTTCATAGTCATGCACCGGTTCTATATAACACGATCCTTCAGCAGGGTCCAAGGGTATAACTACACTGAGAGACTTATTTTCAAAAATCATCTTGCGGTTCTTCAAATTAATGATCCTGTTCATGTCGGTGGCCCAATGATTTCCTAAGACCGCGGGGTAGGGATTGTTGTCATCAACAATCTCTATCACCTCAAATTCTGCTAGCATGATTCCTCCCTCAATATCCACTATGATTCCTTGCAATCACCCCAGGGGTATTATCTTCTGTTGTTTCGTCATTCACAAATAAATAGGAGACCACTGCAGCGTAGGCCTCTCCATGTGATCCCATGTCTGCTTTGGTAGAAAATTCGCATTCGATCGTAAATCTAGAATTACTTGGGCCATCTCATATTCTCCAATCTACATGGTTAGCCTCATTTATCTCCCCATCCTAGTCTTATGTTTCCCAATCTTTCGAACGATGTGCAGTTCTCTTAGCACAGTCCCAGCGCATCTATTAATAAGTTCCTGTAATCCCTTTATAGCCTTACTGTCACGTGGTAGATTCATGTATGTTTCGAGGAGCATTGTGAGCATTGATGGGTCCATCTCTGACTCCAGTCTATCCTTTCTTCCTGAAGTGGAGGCATCAGCGAAGTTCTTCTTGGCTTCCATAAAGGTTTCTCTAGCGTGCTCCAAATAAAGCTCCGCTTCTTTCATCGGAGCTTTGCAAACCCAAGTCCTATCTTCGGGTTGTTTGCCTTTATCATCTCCCATCGTAATTCCACTTCAAAGCACAATGTTCACATTTGGATCTTCCTTGCACAGCTCAGACCTCATCATCTATAGGTTTTGAGTTGGGGGTGGTGGTAGCGCTCCCTTGTCGTGAATCCTAGTTATTAGCGTAGGACAATCCTCCATCTCATGATCCAACAAGCTACAATGCAAACATGATGGACACGTTGGAGATCTAAAATCACAGGCATAATGTCCTGGCCATCCGAAATTATAGCATATCAACTATACACAACCTCTTCTAGGTCCTCTGCCACCTCGGCCTCATCTGCACCCCTGAAATCTAGTTTTAGACATCCCTACACTCTGGTATAGGGGCCGCATTTTGGCCTGAACTCTGTAGGTGGGAGTTCTATCCATCATTAACTCATAACTCCTACAAGTGAGCTCATCGTGTCCCACCGATCTACAAAAATTATAGAACAACTGTTGCCAATTTTGTGTATACTTCTGCAGCAAATGGTAATTGTTTGTAGCATGATTTCCACCTATTTGACAAATCGCGCAACACAAAATAGGCACCACACTCGATCCTTTTTGCACTTCCAGCCTTAATGGCATTGGTCCTCCTCCCATGAGGTAATTAGTGAACACCGAGCAGTTGTCCTTGTCATGACCCTCACCCTTACATTTAATGCACCATACCTCTTCACACACTTCTGGTCAAGTTGTCCTGTCTTGTTTCAGAATCCGCATTTCAAGGCATAAGTTTTTCAATTGCACGTGGATCTGTTGAACTCCCAAGTTAGGATCATGTATTGGGGTCTCATGCAGCCTCATCAGGATATCCAAGGCCTCTGCCTAAGTCATGAAGCTCTATTTTGACAACGCGTTCCTCAAATGCGGCACTAGTGATGCTACAAACCATTCACAATGTTGTCCATTTGTCAAAGTCATATTTGCTTCACGAATTGTACACTTTGGCCTCTGATCTAGCTCCCAGGGGCTCTCGCCTAGTGGTGTTGTGATCTCCTTGAGCCCAATGATTGACTGTGCTTATGACTTAGGACGACTAAATTCCTTATTTAGCACAGTTTGGATATATGTGATTCCCTCATTTGGATTATTAGTTGAGTGCTTAATGTACCAAGTCAGTGCGTGATCCTATAGGGCGCTAACCAGTGTTACATTCTTTATATTGTCATCCGTAACACTCTATGCTTCAAATACAGCTTTTACCACGAACTAGAATTGGTCCGGGTCTTCATTTTCCAATCTCTTGAACACAAACATCTTTATCACACTTGCCACATTGAATCACAGTGGAGGTGGACGTGGTATGGGTGAAGATGGAGGTGATGGCAGTGAAGCTGTTGGCGATGCGGGTCGGGAAGGTATTTACGGAATTCTCTGCCTTATCAAATCGATCGCACTTCACAGAGAGACCTTTGCGAGCTCTTCCTCATCTTGTGGAGGTGAAATCAAAGGGCTATTCTCTAGTCACTTACTTCCTTCGTTCCTATTTTTTTTTGCTTCGTGTAGCTGCGAACATCAATGTAACTGCATAATGCTCTTTTTACACAATAACATTTTCATCCAAGAACTTAGAGACTTCACGTACTTACCTCACGGTCCTTTGAGGAAGCGTCGCTCTATCTTGCTATAGCTGACTAAAGTGTCTATCGCAAATTCAATGATGAATCCTCATATAATATGATCGAGCTAGTGATCAACAGTGTGCGTGATCTTATCCTCTGATGCTTCCAATTTTCCACCAACTCTGGAGTCCATAGAATAGGACTGTCGAGTCCCCACCTTCCTTGGCTATCTTCTAACTTTGTGATCCACTAATACAGCTCAGTAGGGAAATATTTGAAGAAGACCTCATGGATCTCTATGTACAGGTAGAAATCTAACCACTCTTCTTTCCTTAGTCATGGATTCTTTTCTTCTTGTGCCGCAAACTCATGAATCCTTCTTTCCAACCAACCTTCAATTTCTTTTTTACTTGGATTCTAATGATACGGCATGAGACTTCTCTATGCAGATTTTGGTCCCAACAACTGGACCATTTTTTGGCTTGATGGGCATTGACCCAGGTTCGAAGTTAATTAGCCAAACAAATCCCTATACTACTGTCCCTTTTAGCAACAGCCCACGGAGCACGGACTGAGGTCTCACCTGAAGCATTATGGGGGGATGCTAGAACCAAGTTTCTACACCCTAGAGATGTCTAAGGAGTCGATTTAGTCCAGCTGTGAATAGCTTTATAAAAGTCACTTCGCGCATTGTCATAACCTGTGAGATCTGCGTGATCTGTTACAATCGCCTTTGCGCAGCTCTCACCAGGGCTAAGGTGATTTCACACTGCTGAGGCAGCGATCTGCGCTAATTCCTCAAATTACACCACGGATCTTACTTATCCTTTTATAACATTTAGTTATATTTGTGTAAATAAATACTTCATCTTATATTCACTTTATCAACACATCCGTATAAGTTCACGCATCATATAAACAATAGAAATGCAATGATGCATTCAATGCACAAAACAGGAAAAAGATGTACAGAAATGATGTGAGAATTCTCTTTATTACTTCTCCAAAGGTTACATACTCAGCTGCAGGGGTTCGTGCACTTAGCTACACGGGTCTGCGCACTTAGCTACAGATCACTAGGCCTCTGTGCACTCTGCTACAGAACCTTCTCCTACTCTACGACCCAAAGACTCAACTCTACACTTAGATTAGACTCAATTCTTCATCATTCATGACTCTTGAATCCATTTTCTACAACTTAGAGCTTCACTCTATTTATACAAACCCATGGTTCGCGTACCATAGGTAGATCTCTAAAGCCAACATTACATTACAAAAATGAGGGCGGACAACCCTATGGTTTATTTACAAGTTCGCTCTTAGTGTCCATAAAACACAGAGTCTTTACATTAGATTTAGTCGAAATCTAGCTTTAAGTTCCAAAAACTTCCCTTGGAGGATCCCGCGCCCAACACAAACCTTGCAAACCGAACATTTCATGCCAAAAAACTAATATCAACATTACTTTCTTGTTTTGAAAATATTAATGGAACAAATCCTTTCTTGTTTTGAAAATATTAATGGAACAAATCTTTTTACAATGAACAATATAGCTTAATAACCTCTTTACTTCGAGAAGAAAACAAATAAAATTAAAAAAAAATCTTACAAATTGTGGAAATCAATTTCTCTTTTTAATAAGTTAACTGAACATGTTACATGAAACAACAAATGAAACTTTAGCTTAGATTGCATATGGATTAATGCCAAAACTTAAATTCGATTAGTAATGATCCAATACCGCAAACCCCAAAGACTAAAAATTCTAATACCTTGAAAAAAAATGTTATATTAAACTTTTAAACCAAACTCACAATTAAATAAAGCAGATCCTAAAACATTTTTTCTACGCTAATCTTTTATAATCAAACATAATAAAACATTTTCAATAATAAAATTTGGGAGGTGGTGGTTATACCTCATTGAAGTGTAAATTCATGTCTGGTATCATAATTTAAACATACATTAAGTCGAAGATATTGCTTTTATCATATATACACTTCCAACGATATGTTCGTAAGAAAATGAATTAAATATGGCAATATTTACAATTAAAATATAATCGAAAAACGATTTTTTAATAATATTAATGGAGAATAAAACTTAATAAAAAATATTTGGTGTTATAATTTAAAAAAAAATCAAAACGTAGTTAATTCTTTTTTCTAAATTATATATAAATAATAAAAAAAATATTCCTAATAATAAATATGTCTATTTTTAAATATTTTTGAATAGATTTATTCAAAAAATTACCCCAGCAGGTTTATTAAGTCTACTTTGAAGGTATTAGAGTAAAATTGACCCGTATTAAAGAAAAATTAACCAGGTGACCTCCAGTTAAAGAAGTTGCTTTAACAAAAAAAACTCTATTATTTCTAAATAACTTTTTACTTTTATTTTTTTTCAAACTAAAACAAGTTGTACAATTTTACAAATTTTACAAATGAATAAGATTTTATAAAAAAATATACGATAAATTTAATATTTAATTAATTTTTTCTTTATTAACAATAACGCATATACCCTTCACAACTACACTAGTTTACTGCGGATTATCAGTCGTAATAGCTGTGCGCTACATCCCCACTCGGACCTGATGGAAGTTTGTTGAAGTAATTACTATGACGGTACTACTGATCGCTTCATCAGCCCTTCGGCATTGATGTATTTGTGGCCTACTCCCCCATTGGGTTCAATGTATTGCCTGCCTTACTTGTCTTCATCTTCAAAGGGCCGAAGGAATCGATGTATTTGTGGCCTACTCCTGGACTTTGGCCAGAAGGAAGTTTACTCTTTAATATATTTCTCACAGCATAATCTCAATTAGGAACATTATGATGATGAGATGGATTTGCGCTCTTGCAATATGTTGTTTTCGTGTATGTCCAATTTTTATCTATTTATTTTGCCCATCTGTGAAATCAAATTTCCGTAATTCATCATGATAGACAACTCGATTCTCAATAGTCTTTGTCCATCTTAAAGACAAATACTTATTCACAATTTTGTTCGTTTAAATATTAAATTTAATAAACAAAATAAAAATCGTATTAACTAAATGAATGGAAAAAAATTCAGTTAATTTTAACCAAAACTAAAAGGTGGAAAAAATCTATGTACCATCAACTTTAAAAATAGAAATTTATAAATATATTACTCAACGTAAAAGTGTGATATATTTGAAATTTTTCTTTTTATTTTTTATTTTTTTTATATAAACTTTAGATTTATAATTAATAAATGAGGTTTTGGCTTTTTTTACTTTATAACGAATTATATTTAACTGAAAAAATATCTAAAATATTTTGAGTAATGTGAAAGAATTGGGAGAATCTATTAAAAGAAAGTTAAGCTTGAAAAATAATGCATCCTACTTAATATATTTTAATAATTTTAAAACTTAAAATTCACGCTAATTTGAGATATAAAAGATCTGACATAGAAGTGTGAGGAAGATGATTTTTTATAGGAGAAAATAGTGGTTACATTTTTATGATATAAAATGTAAAGAAAAAGTTTCGTTGTTATTATATAGAAAGTGAGATTTTTTTTTGGAAAAAGTGTTAATATTAATTTTTTTCAAAATATATTTAGTACGGATGCTGAGGTTGTAGTATTGGTTGTGTTTTAGTGGTGAAATTTGGTGGAGAAGGTACAATACATGAGATCTCCGAAACTTAGAAATTGTTTTTGGAAATTTTATCTAGAACTGTCTCAATTAGATCATTAACTAATTTTTAAATATTTCCTAAATCTAAGCTTAGGTAATGTGGTTAATTAATTAGTATTAATTGAGATAAGATATGAATCATCTAGAAACTTAGACAGATGGATCCATAGATTATCCTAGTCATTGATTATGTTTTAATTTTAGTTGTTTGTGTTCCAACAATGGATTATAAGAGGAATTCGATGTGGTGATGGAGAAATCATCCACTCCAGATACTTAGTTGCACAGGGAGTTTGATTTTCTCAGTAGCAGCAACTCAACAAAGAAGATAGAGCCAAAGGGTGAGTAGAATGTGGAAGAGGAACGAAACAACGTTCGAGGATGAAGATTTATAGTTCTTGGGAGAGGAAAATGAAAGAAGACAAAAAATTTTAGAGGGTTAATGCTAATTTTGTGTAGAGGGTGATGCAAAGAGCTCAATGCAGAGGCTCAAGAAGCTATTTTGAAGGTATAAAATAGCTATGGGGTGAGATAAAAATCTGATGATATTTTTTCCAGTATTTTCCTGAGATTCGATTGCTAGTTGGGCATCTAAATTATTGTACTTAGAATTTCTACTGAATATTAATAAAAAAAACCCTCATCTGTTACATCAGTTTTGCTAAGTTAGGTTTTTCCATGGACAATCGTCCAAAAATAACTATGTCAAAATTATAGTGTGTATGCTAGAATTTCTCTCTTTTGAGCATTTTATTTTCCATAGAATTTTTATAGTGAAAATTGTAGCTCTAATTCTATTCATTATTTGTTGTAGCAAATAAACAAAATAACTAGTTTGTGTGATAGAAGAATAATTTCAAGTAGCTTCAATGGATAAAATTTTACACTAAGGACTATGTGGCACATAAGATGTCCATTCTTCACGGACAACCATGGGGTGAATATTTTCACTGATCACTACTATAGGCCAAACATAATATATGGTGCTTTGGAGGGAATATGGGTTGACACCATCCATGGCTATGCTGAATCGTAGACTTCATACTTCATCCTTGAACTTTTCAAGCCATGTATCCTTTATATGATTCATTGCTATTGAATCTGTTGGCATTCACATAACTCCTGACTCACTTTTATGTGAGACATCTCATGCCTACAACATAACTAATTCTTTGCAATGAAAGAGCCTTTCAATTTTGGGTTACAGTCTTGTGCCTCAATATCTTAAGAGGAGGACCATATAATTTACCCAATTTCTTTAATTACGGTACCCGTCATGCCCACATTTTATACATATATCTTTGTTTGCATATTTTCCTCTATATAAAATATAATCAGTCAGACACGCATTTTCAAGAACTGATTTTCCTCTTCGTAGCTACCTGACAAGATATTATCACTCAGAAGAACCTTATATACAAATAACTTACCATTTGTGGGGAATATAATTGTACAATGTCAATATTTAGCATTCATAAAATAAACCATTTTTAATGTTGATTGTGTGACAAGATTTCTCAAAATATAAGGGATTTGATCGACCATGCATGTGAGTTACCTTAATATTGCTTAGAAACACACATTCGACATGCCAACATTTTCTTTCAAGTTATACAACAACATCATTGTCCCCAACTAAGTAGAATTTCACTCGCTGCTAGGTCCAAATAGAGGGGTGGTGGAAGCAAATTTCAAGTTTTTTAATAAGGTATCAGTGATATGAGCATCATCACCTAGCTCATCATTTTTGAATTTATATAATGAAAATGCCTCTGTGGAAGTTGTATCCTATAGGTAATCATCCATACCAAACTCTATTTGATTGCCTCCATTTCCAACTTGTGATGAAGAACTGTCATTGTTGTAGTCATTCCTAATTGGTGAATTTGGACGTAGTATGAATTGAATAGGTGGTTGATCAAAACTTTATTTTTATGTTTCCTATTTGAGTATTGCTCTTAATTCAACCTTCTCTCGAGTTGAAATTGTAGTAGGGTGCATCAAAAGATGGTAAGCGGGTAACTGGTCATCACTAGAATCCTAATTTCAAAATATATTGAATGTCTTGAGTATAATATCAATGATATTAATAAGTATGTCAATGCAATCGTCTTATTTAAATTACATTATAGCAAATAATTCTTACCATCATTGATATAGGATTACGGCTGGAAGATGCCATGTTCCAATTGGAGGGTGAAGAGGATGTCCATTTCATGTTCTAACCACTTGCAATATATTGCTCTAGATAAGAGCTTCTAATTTTTTTAAAATGGAGGAATATTTTCTGCATCTGAACTCAATTTTGAATTGAGATCCTACAAACTTGGATACATCATTATTCATATTGGCACAGATTAAGAAAAAAAATTCAATTAGATAGTCGAAATATAAATAGAATTTGAACTTGCTAGAGATGGAAAGGGAGAGATGTGCGAAGGAATTTTATCAACAGTATGGAACAAGATGGAATTTTAAGAATTGACAATTTGATATTATTCAAATTTTCTCCTTGCATTTAAGAAAAATTAGAAATAAAATGTTGTCTACATATCTAAAATTAATTTTAGAACCATATAACCACAATTTGAAGTTTAATATACGTTTCAAATCATTTTTAAGAATAAGGTGATTTTAATTAGAAAATGTATACTATGAACTATGGTAATTCATGTTAATGCAACTTAAATGATGATTTGGGATTAATATGTTATTTTATGTGAAAAATGAAATTTTAGATAGTTTTAAAACCATATTGGTGCGTCTATTAGAACAACATTGGGCATTTAAATAATACCAGTGCCAATTTTTTGCATTCCAAAAAATATAAAATATGTTATCATATCGGCGATCTTGTACAAAAGAACACCAATACGCACCTGTTTCCAATATTTTGAAAGTAAAAATGAATTCAATCATGTTGATGCTCTTAAAATAATTACAGCATAGATGCATTTAAATAGAAACCGTAGCATTGCGTTAAAATGTTAATCACATTATTTTGGGAATTCAAAAAAATATATATCACATCAGTGTGTTGAATAAATTTGGAAATTCAACAATGTAGGTGCACTTAACTTATAAATTAACTAGTTCTCTTTACTAAGAACACACTGATGTTTGGATTAAGTGAAGAAAAACATGAGTTTTTTTTAAATTCAAAAATGGGCGAAAATTGATTTAAATAGTAAAAAATTATTCACTATTGCATTATTTTTCCCAAAATTTCAAGAGAGTGATTTGCAAGAGAGACTTAGAAAGAACAATGTGAAACAACAAAATACTTTGGAGAAAATAAACTACTCAAAAGATCAAAAGTTGAAAGGAATGATGATTCACTCAAACCCTTGCATAGTAAACATTTTAAATTTATTGTCAATTTTACTAATAATTTGTCTTACAATTTATGTTATGGTTTAATTAAAATATATATCTTTTGTATGTGAGACATACTTGGAGTACTATGGAGCAACAAAATATTTTGGAATTGCAAAAAGATCAAAATTTTAAAGGTATGGTGATTCACACAAAACCTTACATAGATTTTTTTTTTTTTAATTTTACTGTTAATAATTTTTACAATTTCTATTAGATTTAATTCAAAATTCTAAAAAAAAGAAAATAAAAATAAAAATTATATAAAAAACCATGTATAATAAAAAAAATATTAGTGATTTTACTAGTAAATATTTTTTAAATCTTTGTTCCTATTTAAATTCACTTAAAATTCAGAAAAAATAAAAAATAAAAATCAATGCTTAAATTAAACCCTTGCTTATATGTCTACCAAATCTCACGTTAGGGTTTAACCCCCCTACCACTTCACAACTATGGTTTCATTTAAGGTATTTTAGATTTAATGGGTTTGGGTACTTACTATATATAGGGATTTTGACATATAAAATAGGGGGTCACTTATTGAATTAGATCCAAACATTGTCGACCTTACCTATTTTTTTAAAAAATAATGTATATTTTATGGTTCACTAATTTAATATAATGCACCAATGTGCCTTGTGTAATCCAATGCAACGTCGTAGTTTAAAACTATCGGTTATGTCCAGTCTATTCATCGACGCTCTCAGTGTAATATAACACAGTGATGCACCTCTACTAATTAGCTCCATTAAGTGATTGCGTTGTATTTATCATTACAAATCACATCGTCATAATATAAAAATATTTTTCACACACGATGTTGAATAATTAACGCTCAGTGCATTTAATGGGCTAAACATATTGGTGCATTTAGTCAAATAAATGGATTGGTGACCATAGCTCTTTTTGGCATAAAAGTATTTTATTATGTATAGAATATATTCAATGGATTTTATATTGAATGGTACAAATTTTCTACTGATAAAAAATACCTCAAAAGTTATAACAAAAATACTAATCGACACAATGATAGCACATCGAAAAAAAATACAAAAGGCAAATTCTTACAAAATCAATAACTTTAAACTATAGCAAGTTTAATTATTACGTATTGTGGAGTTACAAAATCAATAAAGTCGATAAGATTATTTCTAATCTAAGTGCAGAAGAATGTAAAAGCCTGATCAAGAATTTGTAGAAGGATGAATCAAGTGAATGAAAAATACTACTCAATATGCTTTTTTTATTAATAATGTACTTAAGTATATCAGATAACATTTCAAATAATCTATTAATTCATATATGATTAATGATCTACAGGGAGCAACAATGATGGAAAAGATCATTGTCATTCTAAGAAAAAAATATAGAACATGTAAATGACAATGAATTGGTAGTTAGTTCATCTAGAGTGATGTTAGAGGTTAATGAATGAAGGGAGGGGCAGAGGGCAGGATTTTTACAGATCTAAACTGTTAGAGATCTAGTGGAACGAACATATAGATGTACCTTTTACTTGCAATACAAAAATCAATCCAATGATTCCAAGAACCAAATTATGTCTAAACTACATGAAGTATTTATAGAGAATGGTCAATAAGACATGTGAGACTTGCAATAACAAAAACGAAACATTAAAAAATAATATTCATAATTAAAATGATTTTCTACGGTTATATGTATATATTACTACAAATCATTCATTTATTAATATCAATTTTGTTATATTTACTTCTCATATATCAATATAAAAGAATCTTATTCATTTTTCCAAGAAGATTATGAAAATTCCAAAGGAACAAGAAGCTCATATGTGAAAGATGTTAGTAGGAATGTCTTAAAAAATGTACAATGAGATGGTCAAAGAAATGGACATAATTTCATCAGATGAGGAGTCATCTCAACAAAAACATAATCGAAATATATGTAATCATGACTGAATTTGTACATATAAAAAAATAATTTAGCATTAAATATATTTTTTCAAGTGTTTCCTTCCCAGAAAGAAAAGAATGGAACTCATTCAACACTTAAAACAAGACGACACTGAAAAAGTAGTTGATATCAAAGTTTGTTGGTAATTATTAATATTTTCTTATAACAACTCATAGTCCATTTTTGTAGATTTTAAGTTGTTTTACAAAAACTATCATTAAATGTTTTCAAATAAATCTTAATTTACAAAAACAACCATTAGAAAAACTGATTGACATTGGGTTAATATGAATTATGAATATATATTGGTATATTGAAAAATTAATTATAGAATTTATAAGTATATATGTCGTTTTAATTCTTAGATTTGATCATTAATAAAAGAAAAAAATCTTTATACTAAATCTATAATTTATAATAAAATTTAAAACATGTAAGAAATAGATTATGGAATATTTGTTACAGCAAAACAATAAGACTTCGTTTTGAAACAAACGACATTTAATCATTGTTATCCATGTGAGAGGAAAACGATTTACCCATATCAACAATGCGAAAGCACTCCTTTTAATCCATAAAAAAGGATTTGCTTATTTAACCAACAATACCTCATTTGACGAACAAGAATGCTAATTATAATAAATAAAAATGTTAATTACTAAAATAATATTTTTTTTTTTTTTTAAATTGGGATAAACTACAATGACTTTATAATTGGGATAAACATATGATTATTTAGTTCAAAACATGTATGGTTTTTTATATAACGGAAGTCCTTAAAATTTAATAGTTTATTGAAACACAACCGTGAACCAAATCTTTATTCTTTGGATTTAGTTGCAATAAAGGATATGGGGAACTTTTATTTGATAAAAGGAATCGAAATTTAACAACAAACTGAAACATAATGGTGATCCAAATTATTATAATGACGGTAGAGAATTAATAAAAAAAAAAAATTGTTTAGAAATCGAAATTTAATAACAAATTGAAACATAATGGTGAACCAAATCATTATGCATAATGACGGTAGAATTAATATAAAAAAAAGAGCTTGGAAATTTATATTAGAAAGTCTATTTCAAATGATTACTTAGTTTGTATTATGATTATTTGCAATTATAAAGAAATATATGGGTTCCTAGTCATTTAACAATTTTTAAAAGTAAGCTTCCATGTACTCCAACTCCATTAACATAGATTCATTATCATCACAATAAATATCATTATTTTTCTGGTTATAAAAAGTATTAATATTTGGTAAGATCTTCTTATTTTTCACAGAATAGAACTCAAGATCTCCAATTAGATAAAATCCTGTTTCTTCAGATAAAAGTAGTGTCAGTACTGTAGAATAACCCCCTCTTTAGTCAATAGCTTTTCTTCTCATGTTACAGATCGAACTCGCGACCTCTTGTATAAAGCCATTTTCGCTAACCAAGACACAAACGAGGATAGTGACCGTTGGAGTATCAATTTAAACATACATTAAGTCGTATCTTTTAACATACATTTCTGACCATATATAAATTGAGTTAAATATTGTAAGATTTACTTTAAAATATAATGGAAAAATGGTTTATTTAATAATTTTAATTTATATTATAAAAATAATAATAAAAATATTTGGATTAATGATAATTTTTTTTAAAATAAAAATAGTTATAAAAGGATTATATTTTTAAATTATATAATAGAATAATTAAAATAATTATTTATATTAATAATATGTTTATTTTTAAATAACTTTATTTTAATTTATTTTTTATAAAAGAAATATTGGGAAAAATTTGCTAGAAAAAATTATATCATACCAAAAGAGACTTGAGAGTAGTTTTCCATTAAGAAAGTGATTTTAATGAAGGAAACTCTATTATTTCTAAATTATTTTTTTTGAAATTAAAACATTTATATAGGTGATTAAGATTTTATAAAAAAGATATACTAATATTAAGAATAAACTATATTAATTGGTTTAAAAAATCGACTAAATTTTAATGATGTGATTAATTTGAAAACATTATTATTCACAATATAGATCACGCAAGTCTAGTATCTAATAATAATAATAATAATAATAATATCCATTTTTAAGGTCATAACCAAGCCAGACACCAAATTCGTGTATGAGACCCCTTGTTTGTGGGACAAGGGACCCACCTCTGCACAGCGATTTGACTGCTAAGTCTACGAAGGCATACATACTCTACCCCCCTCTGGTTTTGAACCTGTGACCTCTTAGGAGAAAACACATGCTCTTAAGCATCAGGCCCACTCAAGCTATATACCATAATGTTAATAGTTAATTATTTTTTTCTTTATTATTTTATTTCAATTTTCTTAACACTATAAAACATATACACTTCATAACTTCCCTAATAAAAACAACTATATTTACAAATAATTAAACAAAATAAACTAAAATGAAACATTACCATAAAAAATTAATTTAAATAAAATCAGATACCATTTAATTTCATTAAATTTATTAAAATTAATTTAATAATAAATCTTTCACACTCAACTTTTCCATAACTAATTCTTCACTAAACTCTTTTAATAAATTAATTTTATACAAAAATCTTGAAAAATAAAAATTTAGATTATGAATATTTAAATTATGTTGAAACCATAATTTCACCTGTCGTACGAGAACATGAAACGCCGACGCAAAATCAATTCCGGAAAACCACTTCACAAAACCGTCAGCACATTTCGCACCGCTTTTGGTAAAAAGATGTTTTTGTCAGAGGGCCTCTGAACACCCCGACCAGCTGCCACGACCAGCTGCCATGCATCCAGTGTACGAACTCAAAACCACCCACTCCCCGGAAGCTAAAGTTCGTTTGTTTTGTGTGAGGTTGGTGAGTTGATCAGGTCAACGGACAAGGATTTCATTCAACCTGCCAGAAAGTTAATTTTACTTTTACGGCACGTTTTATTTAATGCATTTAATGAAATGTCATAGTTTTAGGTAATACATTTAATGTTTTTTTCATACGGCGTAATTTTTTTTGGTTAATCCATAGTATGTACGCCATATAGTTTCGAGGTATGTGTGTTCACTTTTGTTTAGTGTTGCACACAGGTGGAGAAGAAATTTTTGGGTTCGCCGCAGTGAATAGAAAACAAAGGGAAAAAAAAAAAAAAAATCTCCCGACAGTGAATGAAATTAGGATTTCTTCATACATGTGAGTGTATTATTTTTTTTTGAAAGGAATGGGAAGGAAATGTATTTTTTTTATTTTACAGCAGTAAACTTATGTAAGAAATTTTTATAGCATATGTAAGAGTTTCATTTTACAGTGGTAAATGAGTAAATGTAAAAGTTCTTTTACAGCAGTAAATGTGAATGTAGATTTTACACAACAGTGTAAAAATCATTTGTAACAGAGGTAGAGTAATTTTGTTTTTTGGTGAATCCCTCACAGTAAGAGGAAGAAATATGTATCATAGTTTTTATTAATGAATATAAAGGTTTTATATTAATGAATATAAAGATTTTATTGGTGTGAAAAACCTCTGTCCTCAAAATTTTATTTGCTTCTCTGTGCAAAAGATCCTGAGGAGAAAAATAGAGCATTGCTCTGTATTCAGTTTGTTTGTTTGTTTTTGGGATTTTACCAGAAAAATCCCCAACAGTGGTATCAGAGCAGGCTTAGGCTGTATTCAGTTTGTTTGTTTGTTTTTGGGATTTTACCAGAAAAATCCCCAACAGTGGTATCAGAGCAGGCTTAGGATCTTTGAAGGTGACAAAGAAGCTGAAAGCAAGAGTTTTTTGTTGCAGCAGTCAGTTGTTTTAAGATACACAGTCAAGAAAACAAGGAATGGCCAGCACAAGCACTGGTATGGGTATGTTTAACACCCAGCTCCCACAGTTCAATGGGAAGAACTATGACTACTGGGCAATAACTATGAAAGCGCTGTTTGCCTGTCAAGATTTATGGGAATTAGTTCAAGATGGTTATGAAGAACCATCAGATGAAAATGAGCTCAATAGATTAAGTCCAGGAGAGAAGGATCTGCTGAAGAGCAATAGGAAGAAGGACTCAAAAGCCCTTGTATTTTTGTATCAAGCAGTGGACGAGAGTGTGTTTCCAAGGATAGCAGCAGCTAAGACATCCAAAGAAGCATGGAAAACTCTCAAGACAGCCTATCAAGGCATGGAGAAAGTAAAGACAGAAAAACTACAGTTGCTGAGGAGAGATTTTGAGAATCTGAACATGAAGGAGTCAGACAACATTAACTCATTCTTCACACATGTAATTGGTCTGATCACACAGATGAGGACTCATGGAGAAACCATCGAAGAAAGGAGGATTGTCGAGAAAACATTGAGGGTCTTACCCTCAAAGTTTGATGCTATTGTCACCACTATTGAAGAGACAAAGGATCTCTCAAACTTTTCAGTTGATGAGCTACATGCATCACTGATACACATGAGTAGAGATTGAGTACGAGTGAAAACTCATCTCTAGAGCAAGCCTTTAAGACCTAGATGTCCTTTGGAAGAGGAAGAGGTCAAGGCAGAGGAAACAAGAGAGGAAGAGGTAGAAGCCAGAACAGAGGTGGAAGGAACAGTCCAGCAAATGCTCAAGGAAGAGGTAGCAATTCAAATCAGAACCAAGGCCAAAGGCAGAAGCCAACAAAGAGTACAACATCATGCTCAAGGACAAAGGTATGAAAAATCCAATGTCCAATGTTATTATTGTAAAAAATATGGGCATTATGCCAGTGAATGTAAGAAGAAGCAGCATGATATGAGTAATAGAAAAAATGCAAATGTTACTAGAGAAAACATCAGCCAAAATAATGTGTTGTTAGCTTGTAACATGGTTGAAACAAACAGTGAAGACATATGGTTTTTAGACTTAGGTTGCAACAACCATATGACATGAAATATAGCTCTCTTTTCTGCCCTAGATAAAAATATGAAATCAGAAGTCACACTAGGAACTGATAGCAAAATTTTTGTTATGGGAAAAGGGGAGGTAAAAATATTTACAAAGCAAGGA
>APFE030815812.1:0-34588 GCA_000404065.3 Pinus taeda
TTAGTTACAGTAATCTTGAATTATTTAAAATCTGTATTTTGAGAATGTTGTTATCTACATAATTGTATTTTTAGAACATAGAACATCAAAAGCTACGCTTTAGAAGTTCAATTAGATTCCCGGGATAGTTTTAGTTACTTATATTCTGTCAATAGTTTTAGTCATTCACCTATCACTACTATTATTCTCAAAGTCTCCATTCATCCCATTTATCTATTGCTGGGAAACTGGTCCCATTATCCCCAGTCGGAGCCACTTCACCAAACGGAAAAGGAGCTGCACTAAGGTCCGGACCGGGTGGTTTCCCACAATGTCGATGCAACGATTTTCGAGGCATCAACAGAGCCCTAGGAGGTCAATCATGAGGAAGGATGTGCATTTTATACCTTTCAAGCTTACTAGAATAAGTTCCTTAACATCGCATATGATCTATCAACTTATCTTCTACATCCCAAAAGGATTGTTGCAGGTTCCCACTCTACTTTAGACTCCTTCTTAAATGCACTGTCATTATTATTTTCCATACAATTATTTTGCATTTTAATTTCGACTCTCATAGAGTGTCAAGAAAGAGAATCCTTTAATTAACTTATATTATTTTTGACATATCAGATTTGCGCTCTTGCTGAAATATCTAATGCATAGCTTAACCTTAAGGAATCACATAATTTTCAAGGTCAATATATATCAATTTCCACTTGTTGAGTACCCACAATACGGATGTAGGACCTCAATTACTTCGATAAGTCATTTTTAGTTGGTTCCTAAACATACGACTAGATATTCCACACTGTATCATCAATAATTTTCAATTGTTGACCTACCGACAATGTCAAGGATGTACCTTAGATATCAAGCATAATGGATGGTTTCAATGAGGAATCCAATTTGAAAAGTTAAGAAAAATATAACTAATGAAAATAATTCTAATGCTTTAAAAAAATATGTGGCCATATTTATTTTCTTGTATGTTGAATTCCCATTACCTTCCATAATTTATAACTTGTTTTACCCTTTTTCTCATTAGTTAGTATTCCTTCTTTTGTTATAAATGTACCTTTATTACACCAAATTATTTTTTTGTAGTTTCATTCACTTCATTTGCTCAAACAATTTCCTCCCTTTTGTCTTTTATGATATTTCTTCAAAGTTCATTGATTATATTGCATAGCATAGACTTATTTGTCTCCGATGCTAGTTCTAAGGGGTGACAATTTTGCCAATACTTCCTAGGACATTCCCTAAGTTTAATCCTTTTTTGAGACATGCCATTTGGGTTGGGGAGACCATAGTGAGAATGTAACCCTTTTGGACAATTTAATACTCCATTGACATCACCAACAAGCCAATGTACCATTCAGGATGGTTCCTTTGTTTTATTATCAAGCTAAAAGTGTGTGTATACAATAGTAAGGTTCAACAACTAGATTACTTCTTGGATATAATGAACTAACTATACAGGAGGGAGTTAGAAAATAATCTACCAATAATCCACTAATAAATCTTATGAATTTCTTCATCATTATATTGTGGTGTTTGTGTATCATACCATACATTTGACTACAATATGCTTCTTCAATGTTTATGCATTTGGAATCAATTTGAATCCATAAAATTGAGAAAGATAAACAAGAATTAACTTTTGTCCAAGAACATAGATTTTGGATGTATGAAAAGTTGAAAACCGTACAAGTTTCGTGGAATAGCATGGCGGAATTGGTATGAAATGAAATTTTATTGATAAGTGTTGATAGCTAAAAATAGTCTACCAAGAAACATTTCAACTTTCCTGCAATGTCTCTAAAGAATAGTACCTTTATATCTCATATGACTATAAACTTATTGGTATAATGAACTTTGTTGTTGTAAGTTCAGTATTTTGAAATTTTAGTCAATAAGTGGCATGTCCATTGAGTTCAAATGTGTCAATTTTTCTTATAAAGAATTTATCTAATAGAGAAGTTTTTATTTAAAATATATTTATAATTTTGTTAAATATTAAGATATCCAGCATTACCTTTGCATTTTTTTAGGTGATAAAACCACTTAAGATTCATTTTAGTAAATGTTAATTAGCCACTAGTCAAGCTCAATTATAACCACTGAGAACAGGAGAAGTGATCTCTATCAAAAGGTGTATCATTGTTTGTCCCATTTCCGTCAAACGATACACTTAGTAGCCTGCATTATGGAAACTATAATGAAATTTATTGCGGACAACTAGTAAGGATTAAGCACACTAGAGGCATAGACTACATTCATGATTAGTCTAGACTCCTACATCTATGTATCAAGATAAGAATTAGCCCATCCTTATGGCCATCATTTTTCACTCTATGATATGTTAAAATTATAATGCTTTTCACAACTGGTGGAATCACACTAGTATTATCCTAATAAATGCCATAATAGACAGTATGAGCCAAAAATTGTGTGACAAGTTTTGTTCCAAATATTGATCCTACAAATTTACATTCATGGTCTAACAACAATTGTCATAATGATGTGTAGCAAGTACTATTGTAAAGAATTAACTACTTGCAAATGGAAAATATTAAGCACCATGCAGTAATCCAATGATTAGGTTATTGTGATTTCATACTATCCATTTCATACTATATTATTGCCATCGAGTAGAAAAGATGAAAGACTAGTAAACCAATCATTAGCTTACTACATGGTGCTTGGTAGTATTTTCCTTTTTATATCATCCTTTTTCACTTAAATTTAAGTTATATATAATGAAAAATTAGTGATGCATAACATAACAGTAGAAAGTGATGGTTGATTACTAGCATATCGTACTTTACTAAGACCACAATGAACACACCTCATTGCAGCTCAACACTGACAACTTCCAAGGGCTCGAACCCTAAATATTGTGTTACATAATTCCATATTTTGTTACATTTATAGCTTTAGCTATGTTAGTTTCTTATTAGTATGCTTATTAAATGCATGGTTGTGTATATTCAGGTGAATTATCTAACTTCCCATCAAATTATCTAAACCTAGAGGATAAATCTAAAAAGGCCAACAATGCACTTTTTGCCAAGGGCATGGTCACCTAGTTGAAGAAGAGCTAACAATGCTCTCAATGCAATTGTTAATGGACCATTACTTGACTAAGAAGTAAAATGTCAGAAAGTAGACAAAACAACAACTTCTTTGTTGTCACCTCATCTACATTTTCGGGAGTTGGGTGTTAGAAATTTGTTCTACCTTTTTTGCATCAGAAATTTTTGTCGGCTAATGAGGGAAATACTTAAAGAGAATAGAGTGTGAATATATTTCTAAAGTCAACTCGTCTCTAGAAATATTCAAGATATTTGAGTTTCAATTTTCATTGCAACCATGATAGGCCAATTCTTTAGCATCTTAATTATTTCTCATAGAAGGTTGAGATGGATTACTTTAAATCTTGGAGGCATGGTAAGACTGGCTATCAACTAGTTAATGTCACGATACGAGAACTTTGGGAAACTATATAGTTGCATGATTGAATCTAGGTGCCAATATCTAGTTTCTTTATTAAGGTTTTCTAGCTTCCCTAGAGATGGGGTATAAGGTATTTCTGGAACATGATCCTGGATGCTGATATGGAGTTTGATGCTCTTAGATGGAAGTACATTTCTAGTTTCTTCCTAGATGGGAATGAGATGGATAAAATAGATAATACTCAAGTATGTTACAATACAATCTAAATTTGTATACTAAACACAGATAGTTTTCTTTCATTTAAATTATTCATGGATGAAAATATATTAGGATTTAATTTAAATATTTTGACTAATCATATTTTGGGTATTTGGGATTATGCATAGTTTGAAGGCTACAACTTTGATCCAACAAGAGAATATTTATGTTGCTAGTTTCTAGAGTTGGATAAATTTCACATAGAGTGGATATATCATCCATGGGGTGCACCACCATTCTAGAGATATTGACAGCTAAAGAGCGCTTGTAAGATGCCCTTTCAAAAATGTGGCAATGTGAACAAACTGCAAGAGATTCTTTGGAAAATGGCACAGAAGAAGGTTTGGGAGAATCATTGGAAAATTCCAATCCCTCATTTTCTAAACATATGAATGTTGATAGAGATCCAATTAGAACAAGAAAGGTTTTGCAGCAAGGTAAAAAGATGACCATTTAATTCCAAGCATAACAAATATGGTGCAAAGGGTAGATGTAATTTATACCTTTAGTGAGGTTGCGACTTCTACTTAGTCTGATCAAGAAAAATTACCTTCTAATAGATATTTAGGAGTAGCTTTTGCTACCTCATCTAGACAATTTTTAGGACAATTGAGTTAGTCCATACAAGGGTTTAACAGAAGATCTAGTCCATACAAGGGTTTAACAGAAGATCTTCCAAATGTGATTAGTCATTATCACCAAATGCAAGCCCTACATGAAAATCTCATTCAACAACAAATTCTTCTAGTATCTTGAGAGGGAAAGATGATACAGGTAGTGCAGACATTGTACCCATCTAGTTGTAGTCTTTATCAGGACATGAACAACAGTTCCCAAAGGAAGGAACTATTATTAGAATAGTTGAATCTAGTCTTCAATAATAATTACACAATTATTCATTGGGAACCTAGAGACATGGTCATAATCAAGGTGTGGTTCAAATGTGCAAACATGTGTGCCCATATTTAAATTTAAGCATGGTGTATTGTGGATATTGACCCTATTATTATTTTTTTCCAGACTTTTATATGTAGGTAACTTCACATCTAACCTTGAATCGACACCTATTACTCCATTTTATTGTCCAAGGTTCGAATGCTTCCAACATAAAAAGATATGTTATGGGACAAGGCTTAACTACCATTTGAGAATGGTGGGAAGAAGAGAATAACTGTAGCCATAGATATGATGACCAATTGGCTTCAAAATTTGAGACAACATGGCTTGAGTAGCCATGGATATCATCACATAGAAAATGACTTTGGCTCACTACTTTTCTTGCTCCAACATTGATGCATACAATGTTTTTGCTGGAAATGGTGGTGCTTCAAACCACTACCCCTCACACATTTGATACAGAGTTTGTTTGTGCCAACTGTGTCATGGGTTTCATCATCGAAAATTATGGGGGAATAATTCTCACTAACAACCATGTCACCAAGTTTGGTAAGCTTCTAACATCTCATCCATTAAATTTCATGTTTGCTAAACCTTTTATTCTTAATTTAAAATGAAATTCCATTCAAATCTTACAAAACTTTCAAATTCTCAATTTTCATGATAAAATTTGTATAAAGCCTTTAAGAAGAAATTACATATAAACCCTAGGAATGTTCCTAGTTCTCCTACTGAACTTTGTATGTCTTTTAGAAGGAAATTACATTTAAATCATATTAAACTTCTGACTATTTCTGTCTGTAATTTCATGATTTCTAAATTTTGCATGTTTATTAAAATCCTGGCAAGCTTCTAACTATTCCTTCATTCAATTTTGATGATTGCTAAAGTTTTACTCATATTTAAAACATACAGATAAAGCATGGTATGCCTCAAAAAATTCCTAAATTCAATTTTTGTTAGACTCTATATTCATCTTTAAAAGTGAATTGCAAGATGCCCTTTTAGAAATGTGGTAAGATGAAGCAACCACTAGAGCTTCTTTGGAGAATGGCATGGAAGAAGGTTTGGGAGAATCATTGGAAAATTCCAATGGCTCAATGTCCAAACATATCATCTTTCCCTCTCAATATAGAAAAAGAATCTGCAGTTGAATGAGATTAATTATGTTCATATGGGGCTTTCTCGACACATTTGCTAAAATTTTCCAAATTTCTTTCTTGTCTTCAAACTATATCTTCCATCCTCATTAGAAAAATATTTCAAAGTGGCATTAAACATACATCTGCTTGATTAGTGGGTTTTTTATCATGCTTTAAATGATTTTGGTAAACAATTTCAGTCTATGTTCCTCTTGGGAATGTTCAACCTTTTACTTTATAAGGTACTTATAAAGATAGGTTGATTTATAATAGTTGTGAGGGTACTTGGTACCTTAACCTACTTCTTCCCATACATGAGCCAATTGTAGCAATCATTGTAATCTTTGCAATATGATACATAGGATACAAAGTTTTTTGATTTGGGTTAAGTTTCTCGTGAAACTAGTTGAGAGAAAAAAAAAAATTATCAGTTTATGATTGTGCCGACATATTTTGTTGACATGAAAATCCACTAGTATATCCACCAAAACCAATGGAATATATGAACAATGGAAACATGCTAAATAGAAACCTTTCAATAGTTGTGGCAAGATATTTATGGCTTGTGAAAATTTTAGTTACTTTTCTTTGTATGACTAGTTTAAACAATCTCTAAACTATTGTGTATTATTAGCTTCTTGTGTGAGTCATGCTACAAAGGTGTGACATTGAGCTAAAACCATTGAGTTATTTTTACTAAGTTAAAAATAGGGGCTTCATGATTATAGATTTTACAAAGATTATGCCATTATGTGTCAAGCATTTTTTGAAACCAATACCTATATGCAATTTCAAGAACTACTATAACTCCTCACATAATTCTTTAGAGGGTACTAACTGAATGGAAGAGCACCTACTTTATAATCAAGAGGTTGGTGGTTTGATTCCAATGTGCCATAACATGAATTAGTCAAGGATATTATAGTTTACTTTTAATTAAATACTTTTTATATTGGTTTATTTCAATAGTGAGAATTTTTTCTAGATTCATTATTTTTATATTGTGTCTAAACAGACAAAAGTGATGTTGTTTTATTGCTTCGAGAGACACAATAGCTAGCTAGGATTAAAGGCATTGTCTCTATAAAGACAATATGTCTTTAATCCCAACTATTGTGTCTAGAGTGACTTCTAGACAAAACATAAATATTCTTCGAAGAGACTAAAATGAAATTGTCTGCTAAGAGACAAAAATGCTTGTTTTATATTATTTTCTCTATAGAGACAATATTTTAAGACAATCATTTAAGACAATTGTTTAAAGACATAATTTAAGACAATACAAAAGTTTTTTTTTTGTCTCAAGTTAAGACAATTGTTGAGTATGTTGTCATTGATGTTAAGCAACAGGGGCACTAGGAGCAACAAGTGTAGCATGAGATGCAGTTGCAGCACTAGATGCAAATGATGTTGCAAAATCCTAATTGCACGATGAAACCCTAGTTTTAGGGTTTGGATCCCTTATGTAGGTTCAGGTGATGTTTTAAGGTCATGGATATTGTTGATGTTGTATCTAGATGATGGAAGGTGTCGATACCCTAGCCACCATATGAAACCCTAGCTTTAGGGTTTGGGTTCCTTGGATAACGAATACACCATACAATAATTGGAGTTTTTGACAAAGCAATTTGTCTTAGAAGCCTCTCCCATCAGATTGTCCTCACCATGTTGATTTCATTGATGGGTAGACCATCTCGTGGGTCGTCATGGTTTGTGAGATATGCTCTATCAAAGTTGCCCACCTAGTTTGTGGCTCACAACCCCAAGGGTTGTTGATGTGGCAACTATTGAATGATGTGGCGATGAAGCAAAATGAACCAACATGGTTGTGAGGAAATTTCAATTAAACGATGATGTGGCATTGCCTAATTGGCTAGAATATGGCTCAAGTTAGATATGACTCATAACTTGAGAGACCAGACCTTTATTCATAAAATAAACCAAATTAATTGAAATTTACATTAAAATTGACCTATGGCCTATAAGGATTTTGGCTCCAATTGACCAAATTGAGAGGGAGCACTTTGGCACCAAGAATTTGAATTTCGAATTCAAATTCCCTCCTAAACATTTTTAACTCGGTTGTCCTCAAGCCTCTATTAAAATACTATAAAATGGCGTCTTTTTTGCATCTCAAATGTATCGATGGCACACTGAGCTTGCGTATTTCTGTTCTGCGGTTTGAGGAGCATTTAATCAGGATATATTTTTCGGGATTTATGGCTTATCTTTTTCTTGGGATTCAGGGGTTTCGCTTCTTCTGTATTTGCAGGTCTCTGGACAATGCTCTAAAGTCTTTCCGGTTCTTAGGAAAGTCCAAAACCCCTGTGGCATGGTGGAGAACTTGATCTCTGAAATCACGTTGATCCATTTGTGAAAAGATCAAAGGCTTTTGCAGTCTATAAATGACGTCAAATAATAAATTAAACCACCACAAGCAGATACAGAACCATAGCATTAGCGTTGAACACTCATGACATAGTCCAAAGAATCTGCGGAAAATCAAATCGTTGGAAAGTTCCAGAATTATCGATCTCGATAGTGTATAACGGTGGCTATGAAAACATATGTGTAAGTGCTGAAACATTCACAAGGATTCATTGAACGAATAATTATGCCCATTTTGAATCTAGTACCCAACCCGGTGTTCTCCATAAGAATGGCTTTGCTAACTCCGATAGGATAGAAGTAATATGTACGGATCGTCGAGGGCGAATTCTACATAGGACAACCTCTCACTGTGCTGCATTTGTAAAGTATATCTAAGATCCAAACAATAAAGCACCAATCAATCATAAGACAGATCAAAACGAAAGGAAATAATACCATTATCGAATTAATTGAGGTCACAAATTGTCTGGAATCTAACTAATACATTGACGAAGCTCTGAAGTGATTTGTAGACAAGGAGATATGCGACAACAGTTTTTCGAATAACAGCTACAGAACTAAATGCCATACTGACAGTTTGAACAGATGATAAATGTATCGAATTTAATGGAATATAAATGATATATATATTATATAATAATATAATATATATATATATATATATGACTAAAACTTGGTCTCATATGCCTTATAGCCCTTGCTCAAATTCATATCAGAAATTGTTCTTTTGGTTTCTTGATGTGGTAGAATTGTATTTTGTATATCATTATTTGGAGCATAGGGTTGGCAACATAATATTGGCACTGAGATTGTCAAGGTCTGCAAAAGCATTGAAAGCCTTCAGTATTGGCGGAGGAAACATCTCTAAAAGATATACGATGGGGTTTCCTTTTACTATCAGTGTATAAATAAATTACTTCCTGTAGTTAAGTATTGTGTATCAGTGAGGGTATTGGAATTCTATCACTAAGCTTAGATAGAGAAGCATACACAACTAGCATGGATAGTTGGATATGAGAGAAAGTGAGTCAAGGCAATTTTGGTCGAGTTTAGTTTGTACAATTGCGGATAGCATTTGGACTGTTGGCCCAGAAGACAGGTTTTCATGGAGTAGATTCATGACTTAGGAGTTCAATTTCATTATACTTCCGTAGAAGTTGTTTATACACAATGGAATGAACTCATCATTTTCTGTAGTAGTATGAAGTTGGTGGTAGGGTAGAAATGTAACAAGAACAGAGCACGCCAAAAGATATATCTAAAGGTTGTGGGTCATGCACACAGTCAATATAACATTGACCTAATTATTGAGACAAGATTCCAAATGACGGAGAGAGCTTAAATCAGATTGACTAGTCGGTAGAGAGTTTCGGGCAGAGACTAAGGCAGTGTTGTGACAGCGACTCTGGCAACATTTCAATGATGATTGTGAGATAACGAGAGAATAATGCATATGAAAGTGAGTATGGACATAACAGTGACCTCAGGCAGCTTATAACAGTGTGATGTATGGCAGATATTGAGCAAGGATCTGATACATGATGCCGTAGTAAGTTTGTGTGATAGTGACATTGTCCTTGATACCTTAGTGGCAACATCCTCTTGATGGCAGTGTTATTTGATGTATGATATAACCATTGTGGATGAGGATTGTAGGTGATGACTAAGTTTTTTTGGTGCAAGCAGTGACAGGAGCAACAATTATTGAACAAAAGTGCAGCGGCGGTACTAACAACAGAAGCAGTAATGAGTTGATGCAGTGGCAACATTGGTGAGTCGAAGCCGGAATTGTGGCATCAGTGGTGAGTTGGAGCTAGAGCAGTAGCAACAATAGTGATTTTGGTGATGCATGACAGTCAGAACATTTGGGGGAAAGAGGAAGCCGTGAAGCAGTAAAGAGGATATGGGCAGTAATGATTTTGATGATGCATGATAATCAGAACATTTGGGGAGAAGAGGAAGCAGTGAAGCAGTAAAGAGGATTTGGGCAGTTGTACCAATAGTGTTTTGATGATGCTATTGGGGAGCAGAGGAAGCGGTGAGGAGGATATGCTAGCAGCGGTGTTAGATGATGGCAGAATTGCTAGTTGCAGTATGGTGGCAGTGAAAGTTGCAAAAGTGACATTGGTTAGATGTTGTGCTGGAGGTTGAAGACTCTAGCACATCTTGTCTACAAACATCTTCAGACATTGGAGCTTCTCTAGGGTGTTTTGCACTTTCTTCCATATTCTTCTGCTAAATTGTTATATGTTCATCATACATATCTGAGCTTTTCTTTGAGCCAAAACTTATGTAATGTTATTAACCTGATGTGATATTTATATGTGATATTTATGTTTATGTTATGAATAATCGGAATGTTTACTAACCAATTAAAAGGAGGGAAACACTGATTTAACCCAACTTTCATTATTTCCAACAACAATTTAAGCAAAAATTGTGTCAAATATTGTCTTGAAACTCCCTTTATGTTGTAGTGATCCATGGTTTTTGTAACTCATGATATTTACCCATGGTATTAGACATGACAAAAGTGCATAACTCTGGGTGAAAAGGTATTGTAAATAATATAAATTACGAGCTTTCACTCTTGTAAAAGAGTGAAAGTTTTCTTCATGTAGTATGATGATGTTTTAATCATTTAACATAATAATTATAATATTTTCACATGACTATACATTATTTATTTTATTCACTTGTGATATTTTTTTTATTGTTAATAATTCATATCAATGCTTAGAAAAGATGGATCAATGACATTATACCAACTTGCTCTCTATCTACTTTTATGCATGTGTCCCCAATGAGGTCAAGATATAAGGAATTGGGGCTGGAACTAAAGTTTTTGCAAGATATTCATCACCAACCTTAATAACTTCCTATGGCGGAAGAAAAGAAAGACAAATGAGCATGAGATCTTATTAAACTATTTCCTGAGGGAGCCCTCATGTGACAAAGGGATGCAATGATTGATTATTTTTTCCAGATCCTTTTATGGATGACAACAATTATTGCATCTTTATTAAATGGTCACGTCTTAGGTGTTTCCCTATTCAATGTACAAGTTAGTTTTGATATTCCTACATTTGAAGATCATATGGATGTAGATGTTCTAGAAAATGGTTAAATCTATTGGAAGTGTATTTTTGTGTGCACAATTTTTCTCATAGAGAAAATATGAACTTTTCACTCCTTAAAGTCATTACCCATGTTGAGCATTGGCAGAAGACTTATCAAGGGTAAAATTCCACATGGGAATTTGTAGTGTTTTTAGTCGCACTCACTTGGGGCTCTTTTAAGGATGTTATGAAGGAACAATATGGCAATTATAAGCAAGGAAAAGGAAACTCCAAACCATATAACAAAGGATAGAACTAGGATGGACCACCCAAAAAAAACCCATCTAATTCAAAAAAAAAATGAAGGTAATGGGAAGATGAAGAAAGACATGAGAAGGTGGTGCGAATTCCATAAGAGCCCCTAGCATTACATCAATGAATATAACTCAAAAGTAGTCATTGGTTGTTAAGCTAAAAGCTTGAGAGCCGAAAGCAAGTTTTGTCTCTCACTAAAATATAGAAAAGCTAAAGTGGATTGTTAATGTAGAATCTAGTTGCATCTTTGCTACCACCGAGATCAAGCTAAGTGATCCTAAATAACCATAGGAAGGTGAGCCCATTATTTACTCGTAGATGTGGGTGAAGGGTGCTCCACTATACTTCATTATCAATAGCAGAAGTTAAAAGAACCTTTTCTTAGCAAATGCTATGAAGCACTTGGACCTACTGACAATATGACACCCACATTCATACACCAGTAGGTAGCTCCACCAAGGGAGAAATCTCAGTGTCAGCCCATAATGTACCCTTCCCTACAACGTCAAGTCCTTCAAGGATGAGGTATTGTGTGATATTTTAGCACTTGAAGTTTCTAATGTTGTTTTAGGCCAACCATACTTGTGGTAACTTCATGTTTTATATGAGTCTAGACCTCACAATGTCATTATTACTTTTGACAAACAACTATATAAGATATAAAAGTTAGCTCTGCCTACCTCTATTTCTTTCATCTCTAATAAGTAATGCAAGACAATCATCTTCCCGACCAGGAGATTTGTCTTTTTGTTGATTTGATCTCAAAGTGAGCAAAAGTTCACAACCACATTCATGACCTCCACATTGGGCCTCTCCATGTAATAAAATCAAGTGGAAAAGGTTGTGAAAGAGTACAAGGACATCTTACTCTCAACTACTGGGGTATCTCTAGTCTGTCTGGTCAAACATTCAATTGATCTGAACCTCGATGCACCTTTACCCAATGGTTTAGTATATTGCTCCTCTCTTTTTGAAAATTAAGAAAATCAAGTCCTCATTCCAAGTGTTGCTCCAAACAGGGCACATATTATTGAGCTTCTCACCCTGTAAAAGCCAAATTATGCAAGCCTACCACTAATGGAGGCATTGCATTCTTGGGAAGAAGATAGTCATCCACACTAATTACAAGCCTCTACAATCTATGCAGGCATAAGAAAAATTGCAAAATAATCTCCATTGGAAGTGGCCTAGACACTTGTAGTAGTTTCATCTCTACATCAAATATAAGAAAAGATAAATCACATCACTCACTACCTCATTCAACCTGTAATTACATCACTAGACACAATGTTCCATTCATGTACACATGAAGCCTCCCAGTGAGCCTAGCTCTATGAGAGTAATCCTTACTTCACTATCTAATATCAAATTTTGAGCACAAGCATGACCATCAATGAATATCATCTTCAATAAGGATTGTTATGCCATCTAAGCTATATCTATGCTCATTCAGGGAAGCATGCAAAGTTGATTTTGGAAGTCCACGATAATCATATGGTAGGTCACTTTGGTGAGGAAAACACTTGTTGTGCTACAAAATAGTTTTTATTGTCTAAAACTTCAACAAGATGTCATCAAATATATTAGGTCCTACACTTCCTTTGTCATTGCCAAATCAATGCTTAAGAAGCAAGTCATGTACACCCCTCTTCCTACTTGTCATAGTTCTTGGGAATCCATGTCAAACTATATGTCTATTATTCCTTCAACCAAGTAGGGAAATGACTATGTTTTCATGACTGTTGTTTGATTTTCTAAATGGTCATTTTGATATCCTAAAAAGGAATATCATAGTGAAGGCCACCAAGCTCTTCTTTGAATGAGTGTGGGTACATTTTTGGATACCATATGCCATCATATTAGATTTAGATAGTAGGTTTGTAAACTCATTCCAGTCAAGCCTATGGTCATATTGGGCATCAACCTCACCGAATCCATTGTGTTCCACTCCCAAACTAATGGCCAAATCAAGGTCCTCAAAAGGATGATCATGCATATCTTACACATTTAGCAATTCAAAACATCCATGTACATGGGATGAAAGTCTCCCCTATATTCAACACAACTGCAATAGAGCCCTCCATAGTTTGAAAAAGCATAGCGCTTTTCTAGTGCGCTTGAGATTTCAACCATTAGGTCCAATTGATGTATCACTACCCCTTGTATCCACATAAGAAGAATCTTCCCATGCTCAATCTTAGGCTGACAAAGCCACCAAATTCATTTTGTGGATTCAACACATCTATCAATAGGACTATGATATTTTATAGAAAGCTACTACCAAGTCGAAGAATCACCATGATTAAAACTAGGTGACACTAATTTTCAAGTGGGATACAAGGTTTGTTTGCACCTACAAAAAGAACATCTTATAAGACTCCATCGGAAACTTTGTAAACTTCACGGTGAACCTTGCACCATCACCAAGGTTGTGGGTGACGACACTTCTCAACTGAATATTCCCACTTCCTTTGCTTACACCCAATGTTTAATGTCGAGCTCTCCTGGTCATACTTTCTACCATTTTTAGACACAAAAGAGATAACAGAGCAATTGACATGCATAGAACTCAACCCCAACTACATGGAGAGATTACCATTGATCATATCATGGGGACATGGGTTAAGAGCACTCACCAATAGAGGATCCATATTTATCGGGTCATCAAGGTAGTGTAGGTCATGCACCAAGGCAACTCACTCACCTAGGGCCAAGTTTAGAAAACATTTCTCTCCCTAATGGGGGCACTCAACATAATGGGGATCACTGCTACTTCAGAGGAGGACTAATTTAACTAGAAATTAGTGGCTTTCCACCTTTTCCATCAAATCACCGTGGTCAATAACCATCTTCTACTATTGGTGGTTTCTAATCTATGGTTTTAATAAACCATGATATCCACCCATAGTATGATGCAATTAGCTTTAAACATAAACAATTATTCATTAGTTTTTACCATAATCATTTACATTCTTCTCCCATTGTTTTTTTAACCTATGCTCTGCACATATAATAAAAGTTCGTAACTCTATACGAAAAGGCATTATAACTAATAATATTGGCCTTCACTATTGTAAAAACATTGAAGCTTTCTTAATTATGTAACTCGACGATAGTTTTACCATTTAATAAAATGATTTAAGTCTTTTCATATGGATTTACTCTATATGGATTTACTCTATATTATTTTTTGGTTGTAATAATTCATTTCATTCCTCATAAGTACGGTTGATTGACTCGAATTTAATTTTATGCACATTTCCATTGAGGGAAGATGCATTTCTTTTGAAAGTTAATGTTTTTGACTAAAAATAAAATATTTAGTAAGATTTCTCTAAAAGATTTATATTTAAAAACTTTTAAATAAGTAATGATTGTTTATGGCTGTGAGTAAGTAATGATTGTTTATGGATTTTGAATGTGTACTTGAGACATGTTTGTATGGACTTTGTTTATTATTTATTTTAAAATGGTGATGTTTTATTTATTCATTTTAAGATTAATAAATAGGAGATTTTTTTCTATCCAAATTTTAGTATATTTGATTATTTAATGAAATTTATTTAGAATTTTAATTTATTAACGAATATGTATTAATATTAATGATTTTATGAATATATTGATTTGATTTTTTTAACATTAATATCCTTATAATATATTTAGCATGGGAGTATTTTCACTTTTCCTTCTATCTACTGATGGAAAATTATAAAAAAGATAATAAAAAAATTGAATTTGTATAGATAAAGAATATAAAATCTATTTTTGAAGTTAAAAAGAGTAATTTTTGTATTGAAAATTTAATATTAAATTTAAAAACTGATTTTCTGAAAATTAGATATTTATTTTTACTAAAAAGATTATATGTATAAGAAATTTGAGGATACAATATCTTTATAGACCAAATAAAATAGTCTCATAGATTAATAATTATACACAAATTTATTGGATTTAGTTATTTTATTTGGAGATGCAACATTTTTAAATCTTTAGTTTTTTTTAGAAAATGACACAACCTTTAGAATGGATTATGGAATTTTTAGTCACTTTAAAAGATCAAGATTTCAATAGTTTCATAACATGGCTATTTAAATATAAAATGTTTGGAATTTTGTGTCTTTGACTTCATTTTCAATTTTATTTTTTACTAAAAATGACAATACATATTGAATGAATTTTGCACCATTGCATTATATGGTACCTATTGTATTTGAATAATACTTGTCCTTAATTACACGAGAGAGGAAGCCTTCTAATGCATATGGTATGTTTAACTCCTTTTTCAATTTTATTTTTGTAGGAAAGTGTCAATATCTATTAAATGAAATTTCTCAATTGTTGCCTTTACATTAGATGATACTTATTGTATTTAAGGTTTCTAATAATGTCCTCAGAGAAGAATTCCTTTAAATCCTATCGTAATGTTCAAATCCTTCTGTTAAGAACTCCTACCACAACTATGACACTTAAAACACATGTTTCCTCCATGATAATGAAATCCCTAACCATATATAGTTATTTTGATGCCTCGCATAACTAGGTTTTCATGAATGCAATTGCAGAATATTCGTTATGCTTACTTATCACATTTAAACATCAAAAATACAATATACACAACAAAAATATCAAATGTTTTCCAATATTAAAGTATATTAACACACAACCAGCATTTACGAAAAGTAGTATTAAAAGTGCAACACATTATCTTACATAAGTAACTATCATATAGAAGACACAAAATTAAAAAGACGAAGAAAAATAATAAGCATGATGGACATTTACACACACCCCAAAACTAGGGTTTCATAATTCAAATAAATAAGTAATACAACATAGAGAATTGAATACTTATCTTGCTAAAAGGTTCGACTAGCTATGGGCCCTCCACATTCTTCCTTTCAGTGGACCATGTGGTTCATGAATTTCAACCACAGGTCACCCCCAAGACATGGCTAAAACTCCATAGGCCACAATAAACCAAAAACAATCGTATATCCATGGCTAAGTTTCCAAACCAACAAGCATGTTTCCCTAGGGCTCCAGACACCCTCTAGGCTAACTACCAAGGCATCAACCTAATATTCATGCTACTCCAAAGCTGCATGCACCCTCCAAGTCATTAACCGCTAATGTTCCAACCCAATAATTGCATTTCTTAAGGGGTCCAAGTACCCTCTAAACCATTAACTGCCAATGTACCAACCCAATATTCATGTTACTCTAGGTCTTAAGGTACCCTCCTAACCCTAAGCTGAGTTAGCTCCCACCTGGTATGAAATCCCAAGCTACATCATATGTACATTAGTTACATCATATATCCAAAACTGACATATATGCCTAGGCATACTAGCTCCAAAATATATATAACATAAATACATATGTATGCAGGCCATCAAAAAATGACTCTGCCACATTAGCTTCATATTAAGATACATATATTTACATCATAAACTAGTAAGGATATTACATTTCTCCCCTGCCCCACCCCCCCCCACCCCCCCCCCCCCCCCCCCCCCAACCCCACCTCCCAAATTTTATGCACCATCCTTAGTACCACATAAATACATGTAAATGAATTACATTAGTAAAATAAATGAGGTTACTCTACCTTATTACATATTATTATTTCCATCTAGCCTCATTAGGACCGATTAGAGTCCATTGTACCTTTACCATGTCGATGACTCTATTCTAAAGCACCATGACCATCCTGTCCAAAATCTGCATAGGTTTTAACTAGAAATCACCATCCAAATCCACTTGGATCATATGCCAATCAATTATGTGATCAATTGCAAGAATATTGTTTTTAAGAAAAGTTACATGGAATACATCATGAACATGTATGGATGTGAACAAATCAAGTTTTTATGCAACTTAAACAATCCTCTTTAGGATCTCAAGTGGTCTACAATGATGTGTTGCTAGTTTGGCACACCTTCCCAACTTTAATGATCCCTTCTCTGGTCTAACTTTTAAAAACGCATTCATGATCATTTATTTTAAAAACACATTCATGATCATTTATTTTAAATTCTCTTTGAGCTCTATGAATATCCACATAACTTGTCTTCTTATCTTAGGTGGCCTTAATTTTTTCTTACAACTCAATATTCTATTTCTTTGAGAAATTCTAGACCAACCATGACTCTATCTACTAGATTACTCCAACTTATAGGAGTATGACACCTCCTACCATGCAATGCTTAAAAAAATCATTTTAATGAAGCTTTATGTCTATTATTATATAAAAAAATATACCAAATGTATGTGATGCTCCTATTTGGATGGTTTATCCATGACATACATATGCAACATATCTTTAAATACCTTAATAATATTCTTGGTTTTTCCATTAGGCTCAGGGTGATGCGAAGTACTAAAATTCAAATTAGTACCCAATCCTTTAAATAATCCCATTCAAATATTAGATATGAACTTCATATATCTATCTAAAATAATTTCCCTAGGCCCAACATCTACTCTCGCTATCTCTCTCATAAAAATATCAACTATACTAGCTACTTTATTTGTCATTTTTAGTTGAATGAAATGCGAATCCTTGGTAATCTTATAAATTACTACCATATTCACATCATGCCCTTTAGTTTTCCTGGGAAATTTAGTAATAAAATCCATTGACACCATATCCCACTTCCACTCAAGAATGGGTATGGGTTGGAACAAGTCTATTAAGTGCTTCTGCTCAACATTAATTCATTGACATGTCAAATAATTAGCTATTTAATTTGTCATGTCCTTCTTTAATCTAGGCCAAAAATAATGCTTCTTGATCATTGTAACATTCTTTTGTTATCTTGGGTTTCTAGCATAAGGAATCCTAGGCATCTCCTCTAGAATCAATTCTTTGACCTCTTGCACATTTGGCACATTTATATGGCCTTTATACATAATAAATTCATCTTCTCCAAGATAAAAATATAAATATCTTTGCCACTTTTGCTACTGCTGTAAACTATTTTTAATGGTAAAATACTACTCATCCAAATTTACATCTTTAAATTTGGATATTATATCTTCCTTTCATATATTTATTGTTGCAGTTATTAGCGCTCAAATCTACCTTAGGCTGAAATAAGCTAAAACTCGAGGCTAGATCAAACCACGCTCAGCCTCGTAGCTAGCCCTATGAGGACAGGAGAGGGCTCTCTCCGGGTCAATCTCAGAAAAAGATAATGAACCAGGTCGAGATGACTGAATTGATGACTAATTTTAGGCTAGGTATGAAGTACAAAGATTGTGAAATTGAGTTTTTGAGGTTTTGTTGAATTCAAGGGAAAGGCAATTTTGGGTGCGGGGATGAGGCATAGCTTTTGCAGAGATCTACTTGGGGCAAGATAGGTGATTGTTTTGATGCCTTAAAGCAAGTGATATGGGTAGATCGGATTGGTGAGGAGCTAAGGAGAGAAAGGAAGTCTAAAGGATTCTCCTTAAACTAAAGAAAACATAGAAAATTAAACAAATTTAAAGGAAGAGCATAGCAAGTTCATGGATTCTACCTTAACACTTCATTTGCTTAATTACAGAAGATTAAATAAAGAAAGTGGTACACATACAAAACTTACAAGCACTGAGAGAAACACACCATCAACACATAAAGCCACATGAATCCCAAATAGTGCTGCAAAACCCTGGTCTTTCCTTTGCCAAAATGCAGATAAGATATGTACAATATAGTGTCAAGATATTCCCAAGAGTCCAACACTGAAAATGACTAAGAAAATACATAATATAGGCAAGCTAACACATTCCCTTGCCTCTAGGGGTCGAGCTCATCATCCTAGGAGCTGTTTCAACCAATTCTAAACTAAGCACTACAATCTAGGCAATCAAAACAACTTGCCTCTATAAGCTAGGAAACCAATTCATTCATTAGATTTTTTCTATTTTATGAATGAATCATCTAGAATAGGTAAATAAGTGTCAAAAAAAAATAAATTTCCAATAATTACATCAAGAAGGGTGAAAAATCCCATCACAAGTCAAAACTGGTCAAACTGGCTTCATTTGTTGAGCTGAGGACAAAAACTGTGCCAAAAAACCCTGTGAGTTGTGTGCCTTTCCTCCTGATTTTGGGGCACTTCGTGGCATCCAAATTGAGCTCAGGTTGGCTTGTTGGAAATCCCTAGATGTCTACGTTCTAACCCAAGTGGAATTTTCCAATTTGGTGTCCATTTGACCCTCCAAAAGTGCATTCTCCCAGAAGTACTTCCTGCTGGTTCAACAAGTGGAAGAAAGGTGATTTTCATGATGTTTTTGAGCCTTTTGGTCACCCAGAACTTGATGAAATGACTTGGCAATGGCTGAGCATGTGTATTTCATCACGACAAATCTAAAACTATAATACATTTGTGATTTGGACCTCCCCATCTTATGGGTCGCGCGCTGCGCGCTACGCGTAGAGCTAAAAAACCTGTTTTGCAAGCCAAAAATTTTGAAACGACAAAATTTTCTCCAAATTTGCCCAAATTTGGAGTGAAGACCCTCTATCATGTATCATGCTCAACTAATGAAGCCTTGGCCAAAACTCAAAGTGGATCGGGCCTTTTGCGTTGTTTTTGCGCTTTGCTCAAACGCCTCTTGAGGATGTTCATTTTCGCTTTGCAAACATGCATGCGAGCCCAATAGTGAGTTTTCATGTGGCGAAGCATGTCTTTGTCCCTGTTTACCTTCACCAACAGCTTATCCAAATGATTATTTACCCGAATGAGCATTGATTCTCGATCAATAGGTGTCAAATCACCGGGTCTCGTTCGGGTCAATTCCCGGTATTCCCAAATCTTCCGCAGCTCATAAAGTTCATGCTCATCTTCTAGCTATTTGTTGTTTTGCTCCAAGTAGTTGATCACCCATTTAGCCATCTGGAATTTCTTTTGTAGCGACTCATTCTTCGCCCTTTGCTCTCGGATGATCTCCTTGAGCTCCGAGTTAGGCGAGCTAGCATCAACATCAATGATACCCATATCCTGACCTCCTGAAGGACCCTCATCAACCATGGGTCTATTGCGCATATCCTGAATCTATACATGTGCTGAAGACAGAGGCGAGACCCCTTCCACATGATGTGGAGATAATACTCGCTGTGCTGATGATGTCAACGAGACCCCTTCCACCCCGGGTGGACATAGTACTCGTCGTGCGGATGCAAATAAGGCCCTGTGGCCTCTCTGATATGTCACATATACTAGAGCATCAACATGCTCGGTCTCAGGAATGCCAAACTATTTTGAAGGCCCTCCCTCATCATGAACTATCTCTGGAGAAGGCTGTAGTGCGGAAAAGTAATCACGGGAGATGAAATCCTCCCAAGCAATACCCTGCTGAGCCAACTGATGCGTCATTATGATTTTAATCAAGGCATAGTGATATATGCTCCTATGCTGATGTGTCGGGCTCTTCCTCTGTACTAAAGGTACCATCCTCTCTATGTTTCGACACATGAAAAATGGAATGTTCATCATACGTACCCGTGTGAACTTCATCAACAAACGAACATGGTATGCATAGAGACAGGAGAATTTGCCATCACAGCTGAAATATCGAATGATGAGTTTCATCAACGGTGCAAACTCATCTTTCAGGAATCTGAAAGGAAAGGCTGCGCTCAAGTGTCTGATATATTTGGGCTTGATATATGGCTCATAGTAATACCTGTCTAGAATTTGGAGTTTGCTCCATTCCTCCCCTACATTTGGTATCCCGGTGACCTGAGCAATAGTGTCAGGTGACAAGGTGAAATCCACTCCGGCAAGGTTTACATGACCATCCTGTAGGTTAAGGACAAATAGATGGACTAGTTCCCGATGATGCTGAGTTTGTGAGATCATCTCACAATATTGGTAACATAATTGGCGCTGAAAACAATCCATTGCAAGTGGGCAAGCTTGCAATTGAGCCAAAGAAGTAGGCTCCTCTCTAACATGCTGTCCACTTTTGCCACCTTTGTGATACCTCCATGGCACATTAGGCACATTGACCTCCGGTGTAGAGTCACTATCATACTCCTACTCATATAGTGACTCGGTCTCTGACATGTTCTTTCAAAACAAGGTAGCTCGAATATATATATGCTGATATACAATTGTGTACAAAATTGACTGTAGACTTTTTTTTCTTTTTCTCAAAATGCTGTGACCAAGGGAACACAAATGACAAGGGAATTGTTAGGAAAAGGGAAACATTTAGGGAAATCGGGAAAATGGAAATAAAAAAGAGAATTTAGGGAAGGGAAGGGACATGGAAATCTTGAAGTTTTAGGGTTTTGGGATGAGGTAGGAATTATATGTTTATAATAGAAGGGAGGGATTAGGATTTTGAGGGAGGATGGTGTGGGGTTTATGAGGAATTATTGGGAAAATAATGGTGAAAATAGGGGATGAGAAACAAAGGAAATAAGAAAACCTTGGCAACAGTTATTTTTGAAAACCATACAACAATCTTGGCATTTAAATACTTACAGCAAATTAATTGACAAGGAGGGTTTTTACACTTGGTTTTTCATGGAAAATATATCATAATTTCCTTACATAAACCATCCAAAAACCAAGAACAAGCCGTGAATGTAAGCCTACCTGTGATTTGATGCATGAGAAGAGGTGTTTGAGTGGTTTCTAGACAAAGTTTAGGCATAAAATTCTATGCACCGCACGCCTCACCCAATGCGCCGCGCGCTCCTGATGCATCGTGCGCATGTAAAATAGCACTGAAATTTGTCGCCTGATGCGCCGTGCGCCACTGATGCGCCGCGCACCCAACTTGATGCGTCGCGCGCCCTGGAAACGGCCCAATTTGCTCACAAACTCACAAAATCGCCTTAGAACAATGCTCTTTGCTCTTGGAATGTGGAATGGGTTGCAAATGGGGAGAAATATCTTCATATAGACTCCTTGTTGATTTTTGCTTAACCCAAAACCCATTTTCTTATGTTTGTTTGTTGACACTTTTTCAAAATTAATAGGCTCTGACCTTTTTGGTTTTACCTTTAAAATTGGTTGAAATAATGATTTTTTCTGATAATTTTTTGTAGGGATAGCTCTGATATGCTCTGGCAAAGGAGACCAAGGTTTCACTTGAACGATTGAAGAACTAAAAATTTTGACAATTTTTTACAAAAATGAGATGGTGACTTATCTTCAAAACAGAGTTTTGAAGAGAAGTCATACTTTATCTATACAATGATGAAAATTATTGAAGTGATGATCTATCAAAGACATCCCTCTGGCCTGCTGGTCTTCTAAGACTTTTCAAGACAAAATTGACTCAACCCTAGACCTAAGACCTCAAAATTTAAAACATGATTGTAAATGACCGTTGAAGGCTTATTTTAATGAATAGACCTGAACCAGTAGTGCCAAGCACGAGGGAATGAGTGACACAAACCACTCCATCAGAGTTATGGCATGCCTAACGAAATGCAACTGATCAAAACTGATGGGACACCTAATGATGAAATGCAAAAGATCTTTGATCTCTGATGGAGGGATAACTAGACCGAGTCTAACAGGAGTATGCATCAAATGAACTCTTCTACTAAGAGCATTTACTTCTCTATTCTCTCTTTTGCTAATGCACTTACTCTCTAAATCATATCCACTAATAGTTTAAGCCATCTAATTTGTTTGACATTCAAATTTGGCTACTTAAACAAATGCCTCAAACCATAGTCATATGTCTACAATTCAAATATCCATCCCATATGTAATGCCTCCAAATGTTAAGGGAAAAAATGATAGCTGCCAATTCCAAGTCATGTGCACCATGATTCCTTTCATGGTCCTTCAACATCCTAGTGTCATAACATACCACATGACTATTTTTCATCAACACTCCTCCCAAATCTTCTCGACATGCATCAATGCACCATCATAGTTTCATAATCCCCTTAACGAGTTCAAAAATATCTATTACATATATATTTATTCCTTAATTTACAATCAATGATATCTTGAACTCAAGTCAATCTTAGAAAACACCTTCAATCCTTGAAGTCAATCAAATATATCATCTATCCTTGGAAATGGATATTTATTCTTTATTAATGACTTTTTCAATCACTGAAAATCCATACATAAGCACAGGGTTCCATCCTTTTTCTTAATTAGGACTAGAGAACCCCATGGTGATGCATTGAGTTGTATGTAACCCTTCTTCATTGACTCCTCCTACTACATCTATAGTCCTCTGAGCTCTAGAGTGATCACCCTGTAAGATGCTTTGGAAACCGAAGAAGCTCTAGGCACAAAATGAATTGAGAAATCTATATCCCTCCCTACAGGTAATCCTGGGATTTCAATAAATGAATTATCATATTATTTTAGTACAAGATAATCCTCGAATGTAGCCTACTAATCCCTATTATGTTTCTCTAGATGAACTTCTAGAACTTTCTAACCTTACCTAAAATTCTCTCTTAACTACAGATCTGACATCTCTTTGTTAGATACTAGCTTAGTGACTCCCCAAACCTACCTTAATTAACCTTCATCATCAACATAAGTAAAATATTTATAGCACTCAAAAATGGTGAGATAATCTTCCATCCAATCCATACTTATCAAGAAATCATATGAATCCAAAGAAATTACATTAAGCTCAACCATAGTACTTAGTTTGTTCAAATTAATTGGACACTTTTTAGCCAATTTTGTAATCCTTCTCTTTACTCCAATAGCTAATTGAACCAACCATGCCTTTGATTTCTTGGTCTTCACCAATTAATGTTCAAATAAGTACTTCAACTAGAGATATTCCTTAAACCTTTTCCATGCCAACCTCTTCTCATCCAAATGCTTCACGTCATTTAGTTTTTCCCACCAGAGGTGAGGTTTCTCTTTAAGATGGTATATAGCAATTTGAGCTTCCATATTTGAAAGAAAAATAGACAACTAAAAGTATCTCTGCATCTATAATAATTGGGCCTTGAATTATTTTCCCTTTTTGTATTCTCCATTAAAAGGGGGAGGCTTAATCTTTTTCAAGTCTGCTTGTAGAATGTCTATATGATACTTCTTTTCCCAAGATTTTCTCTCTAGTGTCACACTAGTGTTGTTGTCATTATTTGAGGTGGTGTAACCTTTCTTGTATGACCTCCTTTATGCATATAAATATTGTTTTTCATTTCATATTCTTAGTTTCTTGTGCTTGTCTAGACTCATATTACTGTTCCAAATCCTATTAAATTCTATTTAGAATTTGTGGGAATTGGGAATATAGTTCTTGTTGCTCCTTAGCTAGTCTGACATTATCAACTTTAACATTGAGAACCTCGATCTTGATGTTTCTCATAGTATCCTCCAAGTATTTATTTTATGGCCTATTCATTTCATGACCAATTTAATATCATCTCCTACACTGACATCTACGGCTCTAACCTTCTCTTTTAGACTGATAATTTAGGACATATCTCATGTTTCTTCCATTCCCATTATTATTGTTGCCTTTCAGAATTGCGCACTTATTTAAGGGAATTATTTGAAATTGTTGTGCTAATGAAACTTATATACCCACTAGTGTATGCTACTCTCTCATAGTTTTTCATATAATGTTTACTCTCTTTTACATTCTAGGGTTTGATAACCTTAGGCCTCAAGTCACACCGCCAAATTTGAACACAAACAAAACATTTATAAATACACATTCGATAAGGGTATTTATAAAAGGAAAGTATAATTATATAAGCATTTCATATGGATGTTATATTTTAAAACAAATACATATGAATATTTCATGTAAAACATTATATCAAGCAAATTTTATACATATAAAGCACTAAAATTAATATAGTGTATTTGGTATTTGATTTGCAAATATACACGCAACATTCATTGGATATGCTTGTCTGTGTTTGTTTGTGTGTGTGTGTGTGTGTAATAACCTAAATAGTATTGACACACAAAAATGGTGTCTCATGCCCAAAATTTAATTTTTTGGTTAGTTTGGAAAAATTCTCCTCAAAATTTTCTCTATTCACAATAATTTCACCTTCTAAATCATAAATTCTCTTTTCTACTAATTTCAACCATTTCCCCCACTTTAGCTTTCATCAAATAGTTGGTGGAAAAGATCCGTTGTGACTCTCATCAAACAAATAGTAAAAAACCTACACCTTCTCATTTAACATTTAATTGCGGTGCAATGAAGCCCAAAGTAAACTAGGATATGATACCATTTTGTAGCATTCCCAACCTCCTACCGGGCAACACTACCACAACCACGACACTAAAAACATATGTTTTCTTCATGAGAATGAAAACCCTAATCATATATAGTTGTTTTAACACTTGAAATAACTTGGTTTTCATGAATGCAATTGCAAAATGCTCATTATGCTTAGCATGTTTATACATCATAAATACAATAAAAACAACTCAAAATATTAATTATTTAAAGTGTATTAAACATATGGGTGAATTAATGATGATGGGTTACATTTTCTGGAAAGCACATGGGTGTGGAGGGGTGAAGAAGTAGCTCGATCTTGCAATATTTTAGCCTTCGATCGAGCTAATTGAGGGCTTAAAAAATAAATCCAATGTTGAACTCCTATTACAATTACATAGGACCTCGATCGAGCTATTTTTTTTAATTCCTACCCAATACACAACGGGAAGTTTATAGTTGGAAGGGCTCGATCGAGCCGTTGTTTAACCATGTCTAGAGCTTGATCAAGGGTTTGTTAAACCCTGGATCAATCTATTTCAAATTTTAATTTAAGCGGTTGATCGAGCTTTTTAAGTGCTCGATCGAGATGTTGAGGGCCTAAAATAGAGTTTTAGCTCCCCTTCTGCAAATTTCTCTACAACAACATTTTGTAGCCTCGCAAACATAAGACAATATTTGTCCTTATATGGCAAATTTGATAATATTGGATTCATGAAGGAACCCTCTATCCAACAACATATGATTTTGACATTTTCAAATTCATATGATATTTTTCATCTAATTTCTTTTAGACATTACGCCTCAATTTTTGTTTGGAAAATTTCAAAGGGGCTAAATGAAAACTAAATAACATAAAATAAACAAAAAATTCAAGAAAGACCACCATCTTCATTTACGAGTTATCTTAAAAAGGGTACTCTTGGTTTTTGCATTTATTTAAATAGTAGAAAAAAATTCTTATGTGAACCCATGTATATGAAAAATGAAATTCAAGTATTATTTTTCCAACTTAAAAAATTAATAAAAGATATAATTTTCATTAAAAAATAAAGTTTTAATATACACAACTTAGTTCTCTCTATGTAGATCATGCTCATACATACATACGTACGTACATACATGCATGCATGCATGCATACGTACATACATGCATGCATGCATGCATACATACATACATACATACATACATACATACATACATAACAACATACATACATACATATATATTATATATTATATAATATATAGAAGATAGATATACAATTATACATTTTATATTAAGTTATCGTATGTGAACACACATACTTGTGAAGATGTGCACAAATTTACAAGGACAAGTATTTCATTTAATAGAAAATTGAAAGATTATATGGCACTAACATTTTTTTGCAAAAAGCATCATTAGGGCAACAAAATAATTATCGACAAATTTTCTTTTTACTTTGAATGAAAATTCACAATGCTTATATGAATTTTGAGGGCTTCAATTCGATAAAAGAGTAAACTTTTAAAATTTCATCGCCACATTTGGCACAAAGTGTAACCCATGTTCATGCATTCACCCATATCCATAAATATGTGTCACGCGGAATGAGTTGATCTTGCGGACAAGATAGACCTTCCTAGAATCTAAAGAAGACCTAATGACAAGCAAACCAACCAGACACTATCTTTCTCTAAATGTTCTTTTATAAATAATGGCAAACAAATGCGTTTAAGGCCTACCTTATGTCCAACGCAAGTTTGGAGATGCCTTCGCTCCTTTGATCCAAATGAGTTCCTTTGTCATGAACCTGCAAACACAAACAAGGCAAACAATTAAATAGCACCTGAAAAACAAATATTATAAAACATATTTAACATGAAAGTCAAGGAGTCCATGAAACAAACAACATGAGATACTTGTTGAGAAAAATGAGTCTGATTGTATTAATTCAAAAGAAGAAGAACTTTACAACATTTGCCTTGACACTGTACAAGCTCCTCCCAGTGTCCAACAAGAAGTCTCCTCTACTTTGACAAGCTTCACTCACTCCCCAATGAAGCCAAAAAGGTATGTGATCTCTCCTCTTAATCTCAAATAGGAAGTCTTGATTTCACTAGCATTTACCCTCAAAAGTTTAGCTTCTAACCTCTCTAAGCCACTAACCCAATGCCTCAATTTATTAGTGATGGATGGGAAGTTACTAGTCCCTCCTTCAAAGGGATAGAATCTCCTTCAAAGGGATAGCTCCTCCTAAACAAGGGATTAGTCCCTTCTCTTTTGGGATGCATGAACCACTTTGGAGCGAACAATCCACGTCAAAATTCCTTCTAGAATCATCTAGAATTAACCCAAAGTGAGTTTTTTAAGATAAAAATTGCGCCTTTTGAATTTCATAGGGGTACACACCCTCCCCTTTACATACAGAGCGTATAAGTACGCAGGTACTCTGAACAAAGGGTGCGGGCCCGCAGGCAAAAGTGAGAGAAAATGCGGAATCAGAGTTACATTTTTTTTTGATGTCTTTCTCTCATTTCCAAAACTTATTTTGTAGAGCTGAGGTCTGAGACTTTCTTAGGAGGTTGGTATAGGTGGTGATAGACCCATACTGACTGCAAGTAATCATGGTGACGATATTTTGTGTAACAGATTGCCCCCTAAAGTGCGAAGTCTGTAGTAGATGAGGATTTCATTTATCATTTAGGAAGAGTGAAGTACTTTATCATTTCGAGGATCATCTCGCAGAGAGCCCGGTTGGAACCTGTAAAAACATTCAATGAAAAATATATATATGATATCATATCATCGCTGTGGTAGGCATTCCCATACTCAGATAAAAACTGACTAAGAGACTGAAAACTGACTAGAAAACTAACTACTGCTCTGTTATAGGAATGATCTTCTAACACATCATAAGTATAGACACATGTGGATACAGTATGGACGCAGCCATCTGTTTATGAATAGTCCATAGTATAATGAATACAAAATTCCTCGCAGCCTGGATGGTGGAAACTAGATCCAGGGTCTTCATTTCTACTTCCCGAAACAATATGATTCTATCCATGCAAATGAATGTTTCGAAGTCAAACATGGTAGAAACCGGTTGATTACCAATCAATAATGTAAACTATTAACAAGCATGAGAGAAACCACCAATAATGAAAATGGCTCTCAAAGTACTCAGTACAATCCATGAGATGTGATAAGATGTGTTGATGTCGAACACGTCACAGAATCCTTTGATCGAAAGTTGATGATGTAAACTGTCGTCAAAGGCGAGAAACCTGCCATTGAGGCATGCAGATCTCAAGGTACTGACGATTTCTAGATCATCTTTCTATATAATGAGTTTAAATCGATAGAAAGCGATCCATCGTAGGCAAGCCCACAACACGAAATCATAGATCAAGCTGAAGAAATTTAGTTGCAAGGACTGACTTGGGGATGTTCAAGATGGATGACAGACATTTTGCAGATGAATGGCTTATTTGCACTGACCTCTTGAACACATAACGACACCACAGATGGTTTGGTGACAATTGACCCAAAGTTAATACCCAGAAACCGGCTGAAGACTTTCAATGTGGTTTGATCAACTGTTAGGTAAAGTATTTCCCAACCTAGGTGAATGAAAGTGTCGTGTTCAAGAGTGGTTACAAAGTGTGAAAAACAAACTCACTTTTCTCTCTTTTCCCCCACCATTTCTGGCAAGTACCTCTTTATTTTTTTACAAGCTTGAGGAGGATAACATATGCTTGATTATAAGCTCACCCTTCGGGTGAGTCCAACTTATTTTAAATTCGAACCCTAAGAAGGAGTGGTCCATTCCTTTTTGTAATTGAACAGGTCCTTTACTGTCGAGATTTTAACGAGTCCAGTATAGGAGAAACTCTACGTTTTTCATTTTTAGAGAGTCTGAAAAAACTTAAGACTCCAGGGTTGACTTTTTCGTAAATTTGTGTCTCCCAAGCCCAAAAAAGTATAAAATAATACTTGAGAGAACTGCTTGATCTTTTACGACCAAGGATTACTTTTCGTCATTAGTGTCCTTGATCCGAAAAAGTAAAAAAGCGATCAAGGACACGTCGTTTTATAACCAATATCGAATTTGAAACGACAAAATCCGGCAATCTTTTTATGTTTTTACAGTCGGAAAAGAGTTGTAATGGACCGTATTTTAATTCTGTTTTAACGAGATTAAAAGAAAAACTCAGCAATCTTTTCATGTTTTAGGAGTCAAAAAAGAGCTTAAAGGTGACTCTAGTGTTTTCGCCGAAAAATGATAGATTTCGCCTGAATAATCCAGTATCTTGCACAAAGACACAAACATTACTCATACCTATTTGAAAGGGATAAAAATGTTGCAAGAATACCTTTTCAAAGTGAAACATAAACAAATTTGCAATTTATTTACTCAAAAAAGTTATAAAAAGGGTCTTTTACCATTCATTTTTACCATTTGTGATTTGGGTGAGAAAATAGTGCTTTTGCTCAGAAAACTTCCCATGAAGATTTCGAAAAATCCAATCGTCAAAATCGAACGTCGTCTTCTCCAGGTAATCCACATCATCCTACTCTTCATTTTTAACCATTTAAATTTTCATTTTATTCTTTTATTTGATTTTTGGGAGGGTTTTTCGGCATAAAACCCGCGCTCGGGGTACGCAGTTTTACCACTGCAGACCCCGAATTTTTCTCCATTGGGAAAAAGATCGGGGTCCACACCTTCCGTGTAGACAAAGTGTGGTCCCACGCACTGTGTCTAACACGTAGGGTGCGGTCCCCGCTACGAGGGTTTTTAACCAAAAATTCCTCAAAAATGGACCAATGAAAACATTTTCTAGCATTCTAAATCATCTTTATGCTTGATGCAGGTAGTACATCATGCTAGATTGGCACAAATGAGAGCACGAGGACGTGGATGCCGCCACATGGAATCATTAGCCTTCGCTTGATGCTTGAGGGCGTGCAGCTTGTATAAATACTGGGCCATTCCTGGAATGAAGGCTCAGGTGGATTTCTTACAATGGATGGTTGACAGATGGAGCGTTCAGGATCAGTTCTTCTTTATTGGCGGCCACCAACTCGAAATCGAGCCGGCGGATATATATTTCTTGACTGCTTTTCCTAAGAGAGGCATTGACTTGACTCTATTCGGGACTAGGGCAGGTGGCCAGTCTATCGATAGCCTCCGGTTAGAGTACTGCAACTGCCAGACTAGAGACAAAGGGATAGATATAAAGACCATATCCCGTCCTGAGCTCATGGTGATTGCGTTCACTGTTACTAGACTTTGTGGAGCTGCCGCATTACATATTGCCACCAGATCCCAGATGTGTATGACAGTTGATTGCTTCCAAGGCACCATCTTCAACTGGTGCGATGTTGTGTTGACCAATGTGAAGGGCCAATTGACGAGGGCCAAGAACGGACGACTTAAGACTTTTGGTTATGGGGCTTTAGTCGTGAGTTTTGGCCTGGAGAGGATTCCTATGCTTATCCCGTAGCACCTTACTGTTGGAGCTGGGCTTCCTCGAGAGCCCAAACTGATGTGATGGGTCACAGTCATGGCCCGTCATCCTGATGAGGGGACCGAGGTCTTTCGGTTCAAACATGAGTATTTCCAATGGTTGGAGAACCAATTTTTTTCTATTCAGGACTTCCCTTATGCTGGGATTGATTTTCGTGGAGACGCAGACATGTCTCGTCCTCCAAGAGAGCAGTGGGACGACTCAGGTAAAATCATTTTTCAACACTTTCCTAATTTTAATTTTTTTTATTTTTATATCGTCTTGAAACTGATAGTAATAATTTCAAAATGTAGATGTAGGCCCACAACGACCAGCCGCTCTCCATCCTTATGAGAGAAAACAACCGGTTGCACCGGCTCCAGCCCCACAGGACGAATCAGCAAAGACTTTGGCCAAGTTGGAGAGCCATCTACAGCGCCTGACAGGGGACATTCCCGAGACCGGCATAGACGACATCCCTCGTCGACTTCAATGCTATGTGATTGGAGTCCCTGGACCTTTTAGGAGGTTCCTTTGTAAGGTGGCCCGTGCAGTGGTTTCATATCAAGATCATCACCAGTGATGGGATGATCACTTATTGTAGTCACACATGAAAGTTTTCTTTTTGTACCTACCATTTTTGCCGATCATAAGGTGTTCTTCAACCTATGATCGAGGACGATGTATTATTTTGACACATTCCTATATATATGATATCGTTATTACTAACTTGTCTTGTTAAACATGTTATGGAATGTTTTTAAATTTACTTGTATGATTATCGCACATGTCTACTTAACACTTGAGAAGCAATTGCATCTGCTAATGTATTTAAAGATCTTGGAATATGCTGATATTCAATGTAATCAAATTCACGTTCCAAGAGACGCACTCTCAAAAATAATCTTAATTAAACTGGATTTCTAATGGCGTATACTCTATTAAGCTGTAATACAACGAGTTCAGAATCTAACCTCACTATCAAACTCCGAATCCCAAATGAAATAGATTCAGATAATCCACTACTGCACTATATTCTGCAATGTTGTTCGTTGTTTGACCGAGGCTTACCCCATGTATAGATACTAACTCATCAGAGGGTGAATAGATAACCCAAGCTGCGGAAGAAATGTTCTGTGTACTATGACAAGTGCCATCAGCGTAACCAATAAATGTTTGAAGAGGCGTCGGCATCTGCGACATCAAACGTAAAACCAAGATAAGTAGGAATAACGATGGAAAACTCAATTTCTAAGCTAAGCACACTTTAATCTAAAACACACTAGCTAAAAGAAAAACTAACCTAACTAACGAATCCTCACACTCGATTTAAGCATAATATCTCTTCAGGTAAAGACCATTTCTGGGTTTACCTAAAGAGACCCTGTCAAAGTCTACCAACTCATATGCCCCTTTTGCTAGCTTTCACTTGACAACAAAAGGACCATGCCACATAGGCACGAATTTTCCAGCTCCCAATTTATCATTCGCTTGATCGTACAAGAGGACTAAATCTCCTTCCAAAAAATTTCGAGGGGTTACATTTCGATCATACTGAGCCTAAGTTTGGCATGAGATTCGATCGCTAATGCAGCATCGCGGCGATTCTCATCTAGCTGAGCTAAGTATAATAAACGTCTTTCCTCGTCGGAAGTAGCTGGAAGTAATTCGATGGCCATTCGCAATGACGGGATTTCGCATTCAATAGGTAGCACGGCTTCCAAACCATAAACTAGTCTGAAAGGAGTGAACCCTGTTGATGTTTTGACGGAGGTTCAGTATGCCCACAGTGCTGAGAATAACATTTTGTGCTAGTTTGACCGATGAATCCAAATGATTCATCGGATCATGATGACTAAGACTTTGTTGATGGCTTCAACCAGACCATTAGCTTGCAGATAATAAGGATTTGAACTGTCATGGCGCAAGACAAGCTGATCTGTAAGTTCTGTCATCATAACGTTTCGAAAATGATGCCCATGGTCAGTGATAATCTCTTGTGGAACACCAAATCTAGCAATTATATGATTGAATACGAAAATTGTGGTTGTTTTGCCGTCTGCCTCAAATGTAGGCATCGCCTCGGCCCACTTAGTAAAATAATCTACCACAAGGATAAATGTACCATGCCCCCCGGCCGAGTGAGGTTTAACATGTAATATAATCGATACCCCATTTTTGAAAAAGGACCAACGACAATTATAGGGTGAAGAGGAGCAGGTGAGCAGCGCAATCTTTCGATCAAAATTGACAATTGTGGCATTTTCGGACCACAGTAATAGAGTTTTAAACAAGACACCAGAAATAGCCACGCGAATGATCTTGGGCAGTGGCATACCCAACATATGACCGCCACACGCTCCAGAGTGACAGTCATTTAAAACCCTCTCGGCTTCCTCATGAGTGAGATAACGTCGAAAAATAGAGTCTGCCCCCAGGCGATAAAGAGTATCTCCAATAATTTTGTATTGTTGGGATTGGAATCGAACTTTGCGACGGTCGGATCGTGAAAGATCGGGCCAAAAGGTTTGGGTTTGGAGATAAGTGATGATATCTCCATACCATGGATCTAAAGTGCTGATCAGAAACAAGGATTCATCCACAATGGGCTCCTCCGCCACAGTCTCTGAATCAACACGGGGAAAGTCACACATAAGTTCCGCAAAGACTAAAGATTTATTTGACTTGGATTTTTCAAATTCCAAATCAAACTCCTGCAAGATGACAATCCATTTGGAGTACTTGCCCCCCAGCAATTGTTTAGCCAAAATGTAGATCATGGGGTTGCAACCAGAAATGACTATAGTCTTGTGTAATAAAATGTAATGACGAAATCTCTGGATAGCTTGAACGGCTGCCAAGGCCAATTTCTCCACATGTGAATATTTCAACTCAGTGGGATTCAACGTGTGACTAAGATAATATATCACATGTTCCGTTTCGAATTCATCCTCTTGAACTAACGCCATCCCAATAGTGGAATAGGAAGCGGCGAGATACAAGTGGTAATCCTGGTTGTAGTTGGGAGTATGCAACAGTGGTGCATGGGTCAACGCATGTTTTAACGCATCAAAAGAATTCTGAGCTATCTCATCCCAAAAGAATGAAGCACTTTGTTTCAACAACCAGGTAAAACCCTTTGTAATCTCGGCGTAGTTAGGGATAAATAGACGTAAAAATTTTGCTTTCCCTTGCAAACTTTGGAGTTGGCGAAGACTCGAAGGAGGAGGCAATTTGATGATAGCTTCGACCTTCGAAGGCTCGACACGAATGCCGGCTTTCGAAACTAAAAATCCCAGTAATCGACCCGTTTTAATGCAAAACACGCACTTGTGGGGATTCAACCGAATTCGATAATGCCTACACCTCATGAAGATTGCTCGTAAATGGACGAGGTGATCAGCTCTATGT